>JAPKLY010003174.1:0-20031 GCA_026898435.1 Prunella vulgaris | reverse complement strand
TCATAGTCTTGTAATTGGTATTGCATCGATAAGATTTGTGCACAACAACTTCCAGCAGCAATATATTCTGCCTCAGCTATAGATAGTGCAATGGAATTTTGCTTCTTACTATGCTATGCAACTAGTCTTTCACTTAGAAATTGACATATGCTACTAGCAGTCTTTCTATAAATTTTGCATCCTGCAAAGTCTGGGTCAGTGTAGCCTATAAGTTCAATTCCTCCTTCTTTAGGATACCAAAGTCCTAAACTTTGTGTAGACTTGACATATTTGATGATCTTCTTTACAGCATTTAAGTGTGATTCCTTAGGATTAACTTGGAATCTAGCACATACTCCTACTGCAAACATAATGTCAGGTTTGCTTGCTATAAGGTATAGCAACGCCCCAATTAGCCTCATATACTTGGTTACATCAACACTTTTGCCATTCTCATCTTTGTCTAAGCTTACAGATGATGTCATTGGTATATTGGTAGGCCTAGAGTTGTCCATTCCAAACTTTTTGATTAGCTCTTCAGTGTATTTATCTTGATTGATGAAAATTCCATTTTCCATCTCCTTGACTCGTAATCACAAGAAGAAATTCAGATTTCCCATCATGCTCATTTCAAATTTCTCTTTCATGAGCTTAGAGAATTTTCTGCATTCCTCTTCATTGATTGACTCAAAGATTATATCATCGACACGGATTTGAACAAGTAAAATGATCTCCATATTGTAATCTGAATAAGGTCTTGTCAACTACACCCTTTTTGAATCCATTCTTGATTGGATGATCACATAGAGTATCATACCATGCTCTTGGTGCATGTTTAAGTCCATAAAGGGCTTTTCTTAACTTATAAACCATATCTTCAGCTGTAAATTTCTCAAATCCTGGAGGTTGTTCAACATACACTTCCTCTGATAGTAAACTAATTATTTATATATATTTACATAAAATAATTATAAGTCTTTTCATATATTCGTACATTAAATAAGATGAGAGATAGAATTTTTTCACGTCCCATAATATTTGCACATTTACAAAATCGTCCCAAAAAGTTAAGTTTTCAAATTATGTCCCAATTTTTTATTATGTGTACGACCAAAATGACGTTGTTTTACTTGTTCAGACAAACTCTGACGAAATTTGTAATATAAATTGTACACTTAGCAAAAAATTAGAATGTAATTGAAAAAATTAACCTTTTGAGATGATTTTAGAAAATTACAAAAATTATGGGACGTGTAAAAACTCTATTTAATCACGATAAGTTATTAAATATCAAAATCCAGCACGTGCAATAAAAAATTCAACAATAATATAGTACGTGCAAATCTTAGATATTGCACATTGTTTGCTCCTCTAATTCCTCTTGTTTGCGTACCATAACTATTTAAATCATAATATTTCATTTTGCTCTACCATTTTTTAAATGTTCTTAAGTCACTATATGGCTTGAATTATATATTTCATGAGTAGTGTAATCATCAAATAATACTATCACTTATATTTATTTCTTGAAATAATATTTATCCTTAATGTCACAAGGATCATGAAGATATACTAGAATCTTCCCATCAGCGTCACCGCAGATCGGGTCGAGGAGCTGTAAAATACAGTTGCCCAATCCGCAAGTACGATTTGGTCGAAGAAACAACAATGAGGTGTGGCCATGTCTTTTGTAGAGTCGGTCATTAATCGGTCGCTAATTTCATAATTAGCAACCGCACAGTGGCGGTCTCTAATTCGCGCTTTTTTTTGAACTGAGCGTTGAACTACCAAAAGAAATGCCTCGTTTGTAGAAAGAAGGTCAGTAGACGGGACATCTTTAGGATATATCTAGAGAATAATAGTGAATGAAGTGTGAATTTTTCATACACATTAGTTATGTTCAATCAACAACTGCTTAATTTGTTTATATTAATAACATTCCTTTGTTGGAATAGTGCATGTGGTTATGCTTAATTACTCTCAATGTCATCATGATTTCTTAAGTTTTGTTTTAAACAACTACTTTTTAGTCCACTCTTCTGCGTTTCTAAACAGTTTATTAGCAGTAGCACATTTTTTTGCACCATCATCAAATTCACAAAATAAATATAAATTAAACCGGAGTTATTATAAAAAAATTACAGGTAAAATAAAAAAAATTATTTATGTAATTAAATAAAGAAAAAATACTCCTTAATCCCTTAATGAAAAATAATTATATATTTTTTTAATGTGACGTGATATATGTGATCGCTTCAAACTGGCAGAAGAAATAAAAATACTCAAATCAATTTCAAATTTCCGGCAGTAATTCAAAATGCTCGATGAAAGTATTTAATTTATTACCAAAAAGATAAAATGGAACAGTAAATTATTATGAAACTAAATCTGGAGATGTCCAAAGTTACTTGACTGTTTGTAATTTTATCACATTTTATTTATGTGCATATATTTTGTGTGTGTTTTTAGGCAAATTTATTTATGTTGAGATGTTTTTGTGTGTGCATAACTCAAACACATTTATCTTGTTGTGTTTATATGGTACGTAAATAACACAGAACAGAAACTACGATTTTAGAAAACAATGGAAAACAGGTCACAGAAAAATAAACCGAGTCAAGGTGGAACCTTTGCCCGCAAGACGAAATACGTCCTGGCTAGTACTCACAGGATACATGTATTCGTCCCCAAAGGTAAAACGGCTTACGTCTCTATGATAGAAGCACCGCTAAACACAGAGGAAAGACAAACTTACGAAGTGTACGAACTGAACAGACTACTATGCTTAAAAAAAGAGTAGAGAGAGAGGACTCAAGATACTAATTTTCAAAAAAAAAATTGTATGCAGGACCTCCAATTTATAGATGCGAAAAAGGACTCAGTTGGGATTAATCTGAAGATACGTAGGAGATATTCCCACGATCTTAGTGGGCAGTTCTGACTACATATAATACGGAACCGACTCAATAAATCTGTACTGCTCTGGAACCTTCCAGAAGACAATGCGACGGTCCATATAATTTTAGAAGACGATCCGACGGTCCATATCATAGATCGCAAGGATCAATGACGTGGCAGTGACACAGTATTAAACTTATCCGGAATTTAAATATTTAAATTTGAATCAGATACACTAACTCATCCGGATTGATGACGTGGAGCATCCAACGATTCAGATTAAATTCGTTCACAGAGGTATTCCAGGTCACCAATTGGGTCGACCCATTTCACATTTTTTGGTCTCTAAAAAGATATAGAGAGTGGGTCAAAGGCCCAAAGACCAATTGCCAAGATCCAAGTCCACGGCCACGGATCGGACCGGCTCGGCACGGCCGTCCGGACGGACGGCGGCTGCGGCACGCGCGCGTGTGGGAGAGTCTCCCTTAGCCTATTTTGAATACCATCATGACACTGCTATATATATACTATGAATTTCCTCATAATTTTTCCAATGTGGGATAGTTAAAAATTCCTTATTTTAACTTATTCCCATACCCTACAACTCCACACTTGTATTAATACCTTTACTTTAGGAATTAATTTTTCACTCACCGTAATTCGGTTTTGAGAACGAAAAATACTGTGACGATCTACTCCGCGAGTAGAATGCATCGACTACACATAGTCTCATGGAAATTACCATTTTGCCCTCCATTAAATTGGTCCAACTAGAGCATTAAAACTCAATTTTCAAAACCAATTCCAACAATCTCCCACATTAGTGGAAATCGCACCTACAATAATGCAGACACATAGTTCAGTTCATGTGAAACTTCATTGCTTCCGGATAAGTGGTTTGTGGCCTTGAACTTTCTGTAGTCTTACACCATATCGGGTACACCGGCGGCTTAGTGGACGTAAGGCCTTGAACTAGTCCTCCTTAGTGTATACCGAATCAACGATGCAGACACAACTTAGTTTCAACTTCGTTTGTTCTCACGTTTTTGTCCGTTTTGGCCATGGACGCCCTTTGTATTCATAAATGTTTTGTCGAAGTAGGTGATCTCCATTTGAGTATCCCGTCATACTCATTCTATTTGGAATCATTAAAAGTTTCAAAAACTTAACCTTTACCACATGTTACGGGTCTCAACACTTGATATCGTGCTGTCAGGAATGGTCATATTTCTCAAGTGTTTTCTTTACAACCTTCACAGTTTTGTTTTCCCATTGAACCAAGTTCTTGGGATCTCCAGTCATCATGGTTGGGTTACCACTGTGTTAGTTCTGTTTGTGGGTTTCAGACTCATTCCTTCTATCAGCTTGTTCATTTGATCTTGGTTTATACTCTTGGTGAGTGGAACTGCAATATTATCCTTTGACTTCACATAGTTAATGGATATAACACCAGTTGAGATCAAATGTCGAACAGAATTGTGTCTACGACGTATGTGTCTGGACTTTCCGTTATACATACTATTCAAAGCTCTACCAATAGCAGCTTGACAGTCACAATGTACCATTACAGATGGTACTGGTTTGTTCCAACATGGAATGTCTTCTAGAAAGTTTCGAAGCCACTCGGCTTCTTCACCGGTTTTATCTAAAGCGATGAATTCTGATTCCATAGTGGAACGGGCTATACAAGTCTGTTTTGTTGACTTCCAAGACACGGCTGCTCCTCCAATAGTGAATACATATCCACCAGTTGAAAACGAGTCTTTAGTGTCGGATATCCAGTTTGCATCGCTGTATCCTTCAAGAATAGCTTGATACCTTGTATAATGGAGCCCATAATCAAGGGTATACTTTAAGTATCGTAATACCCTCTTAAGAGCCTTTCAATGCTCGACTCCTGGATTACTCGTGAATCGACTTAGTTTGTTCACGGAGCATGCAAGATCAGGGTGTGTACAATTAGTTATGTACATCACACTTCCTATGATCCTTGCATATTCCAGTTGAGCCACTGGATCCCCGCTATTCTTCTTCAGGTGAAGATTCAGTTCAAGAGGTGTTTTAGCAGGTGGATCGTCAAAGGCATTAAATTTTCTCAAAACTTGCTCAACATAGTGAGACGGTGTTAGAGATATTCCATTTGACGTCTTCTCAATTTTGATTCCAAGAATCACATCTGCTAATCCCATGTCTTTCATGTCAAAGTTTTTGTTTAACATGTTTTTCGTATTAATTATGACATTGTGATTGTTTCCCATAATCAACATGTCGTCAACATATAAACATACGATGACAAATCCATTAAGTGTATTCTTTATGTACACACACTTGTCGCATTCATTAATACAAAACCCATTTGACAACATAATATTGTCAAATCTCAAGTGCCACTGTTTTGGAGCTTGTTTAAGTCCATACAGTGATTTGCATACCTTTTTCTCGTTCCCAGGTGCAATGAAACCTTCTGGTTGGTCCATATAGATTTCAGCATCTATTTCTCCATTGAGAAAGGCAGTCTTAACATCCAATTGATGTATTTCGAGATTGTGCAAAGCTGCAATTGCGATTAGTACACGAATGGAAGTTATTCTTGTGACAGGTGAATATGTATCAAAGAAATCATATCCTTCCTTTTGTCTAAAACCCTTTGCTACCAAACGGGCTTTATATTTATCTATTGATCCATCTGCTTTATATTTTCTTTTTAAGGATCCACTTGCATCCTAAGGTCTTGCAACCTTTAGGGAGTTCTACTAACTCCCACGTATTGTTTTGCAGAATAGAGTCAATCTCGTTGTTGATAGCTTCTTTCCAGAGTGGTGCATCTGGTCTAGACATAGCTTCTTTGATTGACTTTAGTTCATCTTTCTCTAACAAGTAAGTGAAAAAGTCCGGACCAAAGGTCTTATCAATTCTTGCTCTTTTACTGCGTCTTGGCTCTTCACTCTCTTGAGTAGAAGGCTCTGCAATGTCATTCCTTTCCTCATGAGTTTGCTTATTTGAACTCACATCTTCCTTGTTTCTGCAAGGGAAGATATTTTCAAAGAATATGGCATTCCTTGATTCAATTGTAGTGCCTTCTGACATATCGGGTACTTCTGATTTATGAATCAGAAATCGATAAGCACTACTGTTAAGTGCATATTCTATAAAGATACAATCGACCGTCTTGGGGCCAATTTTAACTTGTTTAGGACTGGGCACTTCAACCTTCGCCAAACACCCCCACACTTTGAGGTATTTGTACGATGGTTTCCGCTTTTTCCACATCTCATAAGGTGTTTGATCCTTAGTTTTATGTGGAATTTTATTCATAATGTGGTTGGCCGACAGAATGGCCTCCCCCCACAAGTTTTGTGGTAAACCCGAGCTAATCAACATAGCATTCATCATTTCCTTTAGTGTTCGGTTTTTTCTTTCCGCAACACCATTTGATTGAGGTGAGTATGGTGTTGTTGTTTGATGTATAATGCCTGTTTCAGCACACAACTGTTCAAACGGAGCAACATACTCTCCACCTCTATCACTGCGAATTGCTTTGATTTTTGTGCTCAATTGATTCTCTACTTCATTTTATATAGTTTGAAAGCTTCTATCACTTCATCTTTGCTTCGCAGTAAATATACATATGAGAATCTAGTACAATCGTCAATAAAGGTAATAAAATACCTTTTTCCACCTCTAGTTTGCACAAATTTTAAGTCACATACATCCGTGTGAATTAAATCTAGAGGAGATTTGTTCCATTCAATAGATTTGAATGGTAATTTGCCATTTTAGCCTCGACAAAAATTTTGCATCTTTTGGATGTATCAACATTGATAAAGTTAAGTAAATCTAAATTTACTAGACGCTTTATGGAATTTAAATTAACATGTCCTAATCTACAATGCCATAAAGAGGAACACTCAGCGATATAAACGGAAGTAGATGTGTTTTCATTCATTGAAATTGTGCCTTTACGGCTTACAACCATAGCTGACATTTTGAACAGCCCTTTGTCGAGATATCCTCGACCAAGGAACTGCCCAAACTTGCTAAGTATGACTTTGTCAGACTCGAATACAATTTTGAATTGATGACTAACTAGCAGCGAGCCTGAAATCAGATTTCTTCGGATGTCTGGGACATGTAGCACATCCTTCAGCTTGAGTTCTTTTCCTGAGGTGAGCTTCAGAATAACTTCACCTCTACCAGCCACTTCAGACGAGGCTTGGTTTCCCAGAACAATTTTCTCCCTTCTGCAGCAGAATAAGTGGAGAAGGTTTCTTGTTCAGAACATACGTGGCAGGTGGCTCCTGTGTCCACATACCATGATTTTGGATTGCCTGTCAGATTGACTTCAGACCCTATGCATGACAAATCCATGTTTGTGACCCCAGTTAGGTTCACATTAGGCTTTCATTTCCCTTTGTCTTCTTTCTTGGGAGCACGACATTCATTGGCCCTATGATTGGGCTTTCCACAGTTGTAGCAGTTCCCAGTAAACTGCTTCTTGGCATTAGGGGCTGCATTCTTCCCCTTTTTCATTTCGTTGGGCCTATTTCTCTTCTTTGATGGACCTCCCTTTTCCATCAGGTTTACTTTGGCCTCGACAGGGGTGAACTTTCCACCCCTCTTCCGATTGTCCTCTTCAATTATGAGACGAACAACCAACTCTTCAACAGTCATTTCCTTTCTCTTGTGTTTGAGATAGGACTTGAACTCCTTCCATGAGGAGGGCAGCTTTTCAATCACAGTAGCTACCAAAAACGATTCTGGTAGAACCATACCTTCTGCAGTAATGTTATGGAAAACAATCTGCAGTTTTTGGACTTGCTCAACAACGGACTTATTGTCCTCCATCTTGAAGTCGTAGAGAGACGCTACCACGAACTTCTTAGTTCCAGCGTCCTCAGTCTTGTACTTAGTCTCCAGAGCAGTCCACAACTGTCTGGCAGTCGGTATTTCACAGAATACCTCGTACAGATCGTTAACTAATCCTCCAAGGATATAGTTACGGCACAGATAGTCACCATTAGTCCAAGTATTATAGGCGACTCTCAAAGCAAAGTCAGTTTCATCCTTTGAGACCACTGGGCATTCCTCAACTAGGAATTTTGCCACTGACAGTGTGGTGAGATAGAAGTGCATCTTCTTCTGCCACCTTTTGAAGTCAGTACCCAAAAAATTTTCGGGTTTCTCTCCATGTACCATATCAGGCCTTACAGGTACTGGTTCAGTGGAGAGACTCATTGATGGCCCCGCAGGGACAACAGGAACAGTACCAACGTATATTGAAGATGAACCACCAGTATGTGTGGTTGGAGTTTTCGCAGCAGCAGTAGTATCAACAGGATGATCTCCATTAGGGTTTGGAGTATCCTGAGGAACCACAGATTTTCTAGTATCAGTCATCGTAGTAGTTATTTAGTGAGATATATATTTCATCTTGCGATTGTTGTGTTTATATGGTATGTAAATAACACATAACAGAAACTATGATTTTAGAAAACACTGGAAAATAGGACACAAAAAAATAAACCGAGTCAAGGTGGAACCTTTGCCCGCAAGATGAAATACGTCCTGGCTAGTGCTCATAGGATACACGTATTCGTCTCCAAAGGTAAAACGGTTTACGTCTCTATGATAGCAGCACCGCTAAACATAGAGGAAAGACGAACTTACAAAGTGTACGAACTGAACAGACTACTATGCTTGAAAAAAGAGAAGAGAAAGAGAGGACTCAAGATACTGATTTTCGTAAAAAAATTTAGTATGCAGGACCTCCTATTTATAGATGCGAAAAAGGACTTAGTTGGGATTAATCTGAAGATACGTAGGAGATATTCCCACGATCTTAGTGGGCAGTTCTGACTACATATAATACGGAATTGACTTAATGAATTTGGACTGCTCTGGAACCTTCCAGAAGACGATCCGACGGTCTATATAATTTTAGAAGACGATCCGACGGTCCATATAATAGATCGCAAGGATCAATGACGTGGCAGTGACACAGTATTAAACTTATCCGAAATTTAAATATTTAAATGGTATTCCGGGTCACCAATTGGGTCGACCCATTTCACATTTTTTTGTCTCTAAAAAGATATAGAGAGTGGGTCAATGGCCCAAAGACCAATTGCCAAGATCCAAAGCCAAGGCCCGGACCGGACGGCGGCGCGTGTGTGCGCGTGGCTTATGGGAGAGTCTCCCTTAGCCTACTTTTAATACCATCATGAAACTCCTATATATATACTATGAATTTCCTCATAGTTTTTCCAATGTGGGATAGTTAAAAATTCGTTATTTTAACTTATTCCCACACCTTATAACTCCACACTTGTATTAATATTTTTACTTTAGGAATTAATTTCTCACTCACCGTAATTCGGTTTTGAGAACGAGAAATACTGTGACGATCTACTCCGCGAGTAGAACGCATCGACTACACATAGTCTCATGGAAATTACCATTTTGCCCTCCATTAAATTGGTCCAACTAGAGCGTTAAAACTCAATTTTCAAAACCAATTCCAACAATCCCTATTCTGCTAGTATCATTTCAAAAAATCACTATATAAATAAATTTGCCATGTTTTTACGTTCATCATTGAGGGAACCTTTTCCGTTCTCAACGAAATCTCTTTTTATTATCTCAAATCTATTCCACCAATGATATTAATCTTTTTCTTTTGAATAAAATATTATCTCATTTCTACAGCACAACCTTCCTTAATTTTCCAAAAAACATCGGCCTCATACCTTGTAAACTCACTGGTTTTTTAGCACAATGGAAAAGGTTCGATTTTTGTAATAATGATGCGTGCAATCCACGTGCTAATGTCGTTTAGGATGGCTACTTCTTCAATTTATAAACTAATTTTTAACTTTATAAACTAATATCGGAGAAAGGAGCTCCTGATTTTCAGAGGCACACAATCTGAAAATATCTAAGTTGTAGGGAAGGGGAATTAAAAATAGTAGTATTTGATTTGCAATCGCATGGAGAAACTGTAATTTGACATTTCTTTGGAACAATGATGCATCATTCCTTACCTGTGTCACAAACATCACACAGCCCAATGGCTCATAAAATTTCAGAGCAAATAAAGAAATGGGGTGCTAGGGTTTGCAACATTATTTGAAGGTATACTCTGCTGCAGTGCTTCCTCTTCTAATGGCCCTTAAGATTCGGGTGCAGGCTTGGGAAGAGGCTTGGTTTTGAATTGATAGATTGAATATTTGTGTGAATCCATCGCGGTTGTGTTTTAATTGTTTATAAATAAATTAATTAATAAATAAGTAATACCCAAATATAATTTATAATATTACCCAAAGAATAATTGAGTGATACACAAAAAACAAGTTATTAATGCTCCAAAAACAAGTTTAAGTAATACCCCAAAAACAAATTTAAATAATACCCGAAGAACAACTTATAATACTCAAAGAATAATTTATAATACCCAAAGAACAATTTATAAATGAATAATTAATAAATATAATTAATATGAGAGTAAAACCCAAATAATAATTTATAGTAATAATTAATAAATGAATAGTTAATTTATATAATTAATAAGAGAGTAATACCCAAAGAACTATTTATATTAACAGAAAAACAATTGAATAATACCCAAAGAAAAACTTTAAGTAATACCCAAAGATCAATTCATCAATATCCCAAGAACAAATCACTAATACCCCAAAAACAAGTCTAAATAATATCCCAAGAACAACTTACTAATACCTCAAGAATAATTCTGTAATACCCGAAAAACAAGTTAGTAATACCCCAAGAAAAACTCACTAATACCCAAAAAATAATTTTAAGTAATACCCCAAGAATAAATCTAAGTAATACTCCAAAAATAGCTCACTAATGTCTCAATTGTCAAAAACACATTGTGTGACGTGTACTTTGTATTTTCAAAAAGTCAAAATAAAATTAAAATTAAACTTAAAGTCAATGTACATCCTATGCACTTAGGTGCACATAAATTTTTGCATTATAACTTTACATGAATCACAATTTTTTTTTTTATCAGCAAAAGTAATTTTATTTCTTTTCAAAAGATACAGGGCATCAGAAATATCCTTTCATACAAGTTACATCCAAGACTCAACCTTCCCTGTATACATGTCGAACCTCACAAAATATTTTGAATACTCTTAGACCATTCACTAAAATCTATATGTTTAGAGTGCATAGATCCTATTCGGACCCAACTCCAAACTCTACTTTTAAGCTCCAAGATAATTTCCTCTTTCGATGTTCGTTTATTCTGAAAAATTATTTTATTCCTAACTTTTCAAAGTAACCACAACAGACATTCTCATATGCCTTGAAGAATCCATTTGCCCTTTCTTGCACAAGATAAGTTGGCAAAGTGAAGAAAATTGGTGGAAGTGTTGGATGATAAAGTAGTCTTAACTAGGGGTGGAGGATATATCGAGAATACCGGTATATCGCACTTATCGTATCAAAACATATCGAATTTATCGAAATTTTTGGTATACCAAAATTTTCGGTACGGTATGGTATCGTACCAAAAATTTCGATACGGTAACGGTATATAAATATAGAAATTTCGGTATACCGCGATATATACCGAAATATTTCGGTATATTGAAATATTTTGATATACCAAAAATATTTTGGTATATCGCGATATACCGAAAATTTCATATTGAAAATATTTCGGTATACCAAAAATATTTTGGTATATCAAAAATATTTCGGTATGCCGAAAAAATCAAAATTTTCGGTATACCAAAAATACAAATATTTTCGGTATACCGTTGTCATACCGAAATTTCTGTATACCGAAATTTTTGGTATGAAACGGTATGATTTTTTTCGGTATCGAAATTTCGGTATATCGAAATTCGGTATACCGAAATTTTCGGTATAACAACGGTATGATATTTTTCGATATCAAAAATTTCGGTACGGTAACGGTATGGCAAAAAAAATTTCGGTATGTCGTACCGTCCACCCCTAGTCTTAACCCCCACCCAATTACAGCACATCATCCAAATTTTATAAGAGAAATGACATTCGAAAAATATATGGCTGATCGTTTCCTCCTTCACATTGCAAAAAATACATTTATTTTCCATACCCGTAATGATGTTTCTCCTTTGTAGCGCTATGAATGTGGGAAGTCCTCCTCGAATAGCTCTCCATGCGTGTAACTTCACTTTATTAGGCACCCATTTATTCCAAAGAATTTTCCACTCCTCCAAATTTTTGCAAATGTCTCCTTTGAATTCTCGAAGGAGCCAATGATAGACTTCTTTGGTGTTGTAACGTCCTTTTGCTCCTGACTTCCATCTCCAGTAGTCTTCCCCGTATCTCCTTGGAATGTACATGTTAACAACATCACATAAATCATTAACTCCTTCGCTCTCTCTCTTTCCAACAGATTTCTTCTCCAATTCCACACCCAACTCCACCCCTCTTCCCTCCACTCCCACATCTCACTCACACTTGCTTTTCTATCTCTAGCTAACCTAAAGAGCCTAGGAAATTGAATTTTAAGAGATGTACCTCCTGCCCAAGTATCCTCCCAAAACCATGTGCTCCTCCCATCCCCCATTACCTTCTCTAAATTATTAAAAAACCACTGCTCTCCTCCTACCCCCAATCGCCTTAAGAATTTCCCCCCACCATCCCGTAGGCTTTTGCTCCCTCCGATTATTCGAAATACCTAACCCTCTACCCCAGGATACTCCCCACCTGGACTCTATTACCCTCGCCCACAAGCTCGATCTATCACTATAAAATCTCCAAGCCCATTTCCCCAACAAAGATATATTAAAACATTCAAGATCTTTTACTCCTAGACCCCCTATAAGTTTTGGTCTACAAATATTCGACCACTTCACCCAAGCAATTTTATTCACACTTTCACTCCCCCCCCCCAAAGAAAATTTCTTTGCAATTTAACAAAATCTCTCAACACAATTTTAGGGATTCGGAAGATGGACATGAAGTAGATAGGCATCGACAAAAGGACAGCATTTACGAGAGTAAGCCTTCCTCCAATTAATATATTCAATCCATCCCACTTCCTCAACCGATTCTTAATCTTCTGAGTGATGTAATTCCACTCTTCTTGTCTTCTATGTGGGCTGCCCACTTTCGCGCACAAATACATGAATGGTATCGAACCAATTTGAACACCGAGAAGCTCCGCCCAATTGCTCAACATCCCTTCCTGAGTATTTATTCCAAAAAGACAACATTTTCCTCTATTGATTTTGAGCCCCGTCGCCATTTCAATCAAGCTGAGGAAATTCTTGAGAAAATTCACATTCCCCAAATTTGCTTTTCCAATAAATATCGTGTCATCCGCAAATTGTTGGTGAGAAACCTCCACCTCATTTTTTCCTACTCTAATCGGCTCGAAATATCTTTTGTCAATCGCACTCTTCATTAGAATTGACAGGCCTTCTGCCGCGAGAAGAAAGAGGAATGGGGAAAGGGGGTCGTCTTGTCTCAGACCCCTTTTAGCCTGAATCAAGTAACACCGAATAGTAATGATGAAACAACAATATAATCACTCGCAAATAATTTGGAGTAATCATGCAACTCAAGTGCATTTCTGAAAAGTTACACAAACAAATACTGAAAAGTAACACATGTTATTCACTACTACACATATTAACTTACAGAGCTCCACTTATAGAGCTCTTGTTAAAATTAGCTCTCTAACTTGGAGAGCTGATTTTAACAAGAGCTCTATAAGTTGGAGAGCTCATTTTAACAAGAGCTCTGTAAGTGGAGCTCATTTGGGTTGAAAATAAAAAATAAAAAATGAAAACCACTTATAAAGCGGTTAAAAATCGCATTAAAAAAAATGCTTTAAAGCGGTTCAAAGCCGCTATATAAGGCCTAGCGGTTAAGAACCTCTACATATGGGTGCCTAATTATATCCCTCTTCTTCGCGTATAGACACATCAACAACAGCCCCTAAACAAAAAATATCCTTCCCAGATCAGCCGCCAGGCGTGTGGTGCGGTTGGGCTTATATTTGGGCCCTAGTTTTCTAACTGGACGGCGAGTTACGTATAGGACACAGAGGTGTGCGATGTGAGAGCATCGCGAACAGAGGCGCAACTGCTGGGATCGATTAGGCTTCGATTTCGGCTGATTCCGGCAAGAAGGCAGCTGCGTGTAGAAAGCTTGTTTGGTGGCTGTGTCGCACCACCCCTCACATCGTCGTTTTAGCCCACCTCACACCCCCTACCTTCCAAATAAGGTACTTTTTTTTTTTTTTTTCATTTCCATGAACTACATGCTTGTTGAAGTCCAGCGTTGCGAGATCCGACCTCAATAACGCCGGCAAGATGGAGGTGAATTGAAAGACGATTGGAAAAGAGAAGCGACAGAGAATAGATGAGAAGATTTGTAACGGTTAGGGAAAAGAAGCGGTAGATACGGTGGCAGATCTGAAACGTCGACGACGATTTTGAGTGGTAATTATATATTGTATTTCTTAGATTGATTGTAATATTTTTTTTGAGTTGATCGCATATTCATACGTTTTCACTCTTTCTTTATAAATATTTTGTGTTACAATGAATTTTATCGATTGTAAATTGTAATGTAATGCAGATTGTGATTCATAATTTTACAGATTGTAATTTTTATATTGATTTTAATATCTTTTGTACTTTTTTATTTTTGTATACCCACAAGAATTAAAAATAATAATAATGCACTTGGAGAGCGGTTGAAAATAATTCTCTAAGTCGGATTTTTGAAGAGCGGTTATAAACCACTTTCTAGGTATTTTTTTGGAGATCGATTTTTTAACAACTCTCTAAACTTAGAGAGCTGTCACTTGGAGAGCCCTTATAACCACTATCTTAGTGAAAAAATAAGGGCTCTTCAAGCCCAAATCTGTATTAGTGATTACTGAATAATATATGTTTAAAAATTCACTTTTCAATAATAACACGTGTGACTTTTCAATAGTAAATGGTATAACTTTTTAAAAATACACTTGAGTTGCATAATGCACTTGGTGCATATAAGACAAGGCACACTTGGAGAGCCCTTATAATCACTATCTAAGTGAAAAAATGAGGGCTCTCCAAGCCCAAATCTATATTAGTGATTACTGAATAATATATGTTTAAAAATTTCATTTTCAAAAATAATACGTGTGACTTTTCAATAATAAATGGTATAATATTTTTAAAATACACTTGAGTTGCATGATGCACTTGGTGCATAAAAAACTAAGCCAACAATTTGTACATGTAGAATTTTGTATATATAACTTACTAGCGATTTGTGTTCTCACACAAATGCACTTTCCTACAATTATATAGGATCGTGTAGTGGTAAGCTGACCAAGTTATAAATATCGAATCCACGGGAAGCAATGAGACAATTCTAATCCTATGATTTGGATGATTGAATGAAAATAAATAATAAAATTGCAAGTTTGAGATTCCTAACTAGTGACTAACTAAATAGAAAATAAAAAAAATTAAACATTAAGAATCAAGAACTAACTAACTACTTCCTAATATGCATGAATTAAAATGAATCAAGAATACGAAAATAATAACCTAAACTAAAACGTGCAGAAATGTTGATATGCTTCGGGTGAATTCCATTATGTATCAGTCACAGTCAATTCCCTAACAATTATGTTGTAAAAGTTATCTAAAGAGTAAGTGAAACATTATTGTCTTGTTAAAATAGAACTCTCATTCATATCTCAACATCTTAGTAATCTTGTTCTCAATGCCTAAGAATCTCTCAATGTTATAGAAACATTAACCCTTAAACCTAGAATCCATTACTATCAATTGAATATTGATCAATTTCATAGTGATACATTTATAATATCATATTTTAAAAGCAACATAAAAAATTCCTAATATTTCACATTCATATAATTATGGGGTCCATCAACTTTATTTTCTCTGCAAAAACCTAACCTACCAATTCTACATATATCTTTTTAACTTCCTCTGCAAACGGCAGAAATTGTGTCTGTCCTTTTTTTATTTGAATTCTTTTATTATTTTTTGGTTTTTAGTTTCATCCTCTAGACAACTTTAATATTTATTTTCAATTTCTTTTCTCCTTTAAGTTTTTTTATAATTTTTTTGTTTTTAATTAACCGAATATTTCAATTTTTTTAAATGTGTTTTTAATTAATAAAATTTTAATTTTAAAATTTCAAATTTACTAATTTCTATCTATAATTCAAATCAGGGAACAATTTTTACATAATAGAATAAAAAAAATTTGCATAATGGGGCAAAAAAATTTGCATAATAAGACATATATATTTTGCATAATCTAGCAAAAATTGCATAATAGAAAAAAAAAACAAATTACATAATAACAAGAATAAAATATGCAACTTTCATTTTTTCCAAAGTCCATAGCAATTTCTATACTTTATAAGGTTCAAACACATGAACTATGAACAAAGTGGCAGCTCATACCTGCCTCATTCAATGAAATTAAACAATTGTATATTACCAAACATAGAAAAGGAAAATTTATAGCTACACATATTTAAATGACTAATTAATACGCCTCTAATCACTTCAAAAATTTAATTATGCACTCACCTTCGTGATTAATTCATCTAATTTTAAATTTCAAAAATTTGCACAATGATTCAAATTTATTCTAAATTTAGATTAAAAAAATGAATATCACTCAAAAATTTGAAAAGGAAAAAAACGAAACTGTGATCGGTAGAAAATAAAATTAATTTAAAAATTTTTTAAAAAGAGAGAAAAGAGGGGAAAAAAATCAAACCTGATCTGTAAAAGGTATTAGAGGATGATGGGTGATGAGGAGTGAAGGAAAAAAAAAAAAGGTGAGTCGTGCGTTATAGAAAATTTTAGAAGAAAAAAGAAAAAGAAGAAAAAGAGGGAAGAGAGGATATGGCGAGGAGAAGAGGGGATGAGTGGAATGTAGGGTAAGAAAGGAGAGAGAGAGAGCAGTTGTAACTGTAAAAATATTATTGAAAAAATTAGGGTTAAGGATAAAAATGTATTTTCAAATGGGTGTACTCATTTTTATAATGTGTGTATTCATTAATGTGTGTACTATGGGCGAGTAACATACCCATTCGAAGCTCTTTTCGAAGAGTACAAATTCCAACAAGGAGATGGAAGAGAGATTCCATAACCTTCACGGGCGGTGCAATTTAAAACAAGCCAACGATCGACCTCCCATCACCGCCGCACTGACGGCCGCGGGAGGTTCTCTGGCATAATATTCTCAAGTGAATTGATATATAAGGGCATGTATATATGTGTGCGTGGCTTGAGTATATATAGGTGTTTATACATATATATATATATGTATATTATATATGGATTACTCAATATTGGTTACTAGTACAAAACCCGGGTAACACACGCGGGATTGATGATAATTTTTAAATTATTATTTTAAAATAATATCTATTATATTTTATTTTTAAATTTATTAATTTATAGGATTTGAGTGAATATATTTCATCAATTTTATGAGTTAATGTATGAAGAAATGCACGATTTTTTCTTGTAAATTCATACAAATGATATTTTGATAAATTTGAATTTTTTTCAATATTAATAAAAGATTTATATAATAAAATATATTCTCCAAATTCATGGTGTACTAAAATAAAATATTATTTACATAGTATGCATCATCATTGCACTAAAATAAACATTTTTAAAAATCAATTAAAAGTCTTACAAACATTATTGCCTCTAAATAAATACAAAATATGAGATGCAATAATTAGGTTGGTATTACATTACAATTTATAATAGTATCTACCTTTTATCTAAGAGTAACACTTGTGTACAAATTTCTACCGTAGAAATATTCATTTTTAAAAAATTCGCGGATCTAAACCGGGTCGGGTCAGATTTGGACATTTTTTTTCAAAATTCGTGCAACTTGTAGTTCCAGGTTTTTTTCGCTCCCATGTATGTTACAATTTTGGCAAAGGCGTGTTACAATTAGGCAAAATCTGTGTTACTAATTCTTAAAAAATTAATTTTTTGTATTTTTCAAGTAACTATAAAGAAAATATGTATTTCTGCAAGTATAAATATGTGTTACTTAATTTATTTTTTATTCTCTTTGTTGATTTATGTTAATAATATATTTTTTCGCTCCCAGGTATGTTACAATTTTGGCAAATGCGTGTTACAATTAGGCAAAATCTGTGTTACTAATTCTTAAAAAATTAATTTTTTGTACTTTTCAAGTAACTATAAAGAAAATATGTATTTCTGCAAGTATAAATATGTGTTACGTAATTTATTTTTTCTTCTCTTTGTTGATTTATGTTAATAATATGTTATTCATATATACTTAATACATCATTTAATACCTTATATATGTTATATAAAATATAATATATTTTTTTATAAGGATAAATAAATGTTTGTGCATACAGTAACACACATTTGATCCTGCAGTAACACACATTTACTCTAATTGTAACACACATTTGCAGTAACACACATTTACTCTAATTGTAACATATATTTGCAGTAACACACATTAACTCTAATTGTAACACACATTTACTCTAGATGTAACACACATTTGCAGTAATACAAATTTACTCCAAGTGTAACATAAATTTGCAGTAACACATATTTACTCTAATTGTAACACATATTTGTTCCTCAATTTGTGTTACTATAGGATAAAATATATTTTTATTAAGAATAAATATGTGTTACACATACAATGTATCATATACATGTGTTACATTGCATGAAAAATATTTACTTCTACAAAAATAAATGAATATGTGTAGAAACAACATTTAATCTGGTTGTAACACACATTTTACCTTAAAGTAACATTCATTTGCCCCAATTGTAACATACCAGGGAGCGAAAATCACAAGCTAAGCGAATTTTGGAAAAAAAATACTCAAATTCGACCCGACCCGATTTAGACCCGCGAATTTTCGAAAATGGATATTTCTACGGATCTTAGATCCTTAGAAATTTGTATATAAGTGTTTGTCTTTATCTAATTCACAAATTTTTCCCTCCTATTGTCACTTCTAAATTTTACTATCCAATATTTCTTTTATTTTTCAATTTTTCATTAATTTGTATTTAAGTTTCTTCCTTTTCTGCTGTATCTACGTGTCATTTTTTATTTTCACCCGTTAATATTCTACACGTTAAAACATAGTTAATTATTTCTATTGACGCTTTTCTCCTTCCTTCTTTAAATTTTTTAATAATATTTAAATAAAATAAAATAAATGGTAACCGACTAACCACATCCAGTAAAATATTCCACATTTTCAAAAAAATTAGTTTCTCATTTTCAATTAAAAAAACAAAAACTTAATAATATTTAAAAAATTATTAACCGGCAACACACTCATTCCTAGGAACAAACTATATATTAAAATAATTACAAAAAATGTTTGACCACGTTTAAATCCAAAATATCAATTAACAAAATAAATGGAATATGTCAAATATATTCCAAAATTTACTCATTTTAGAAATATATATTTATTACTAATTTATATATTATTATTCATTCTATTAAAACATAATATGAGAAATATTGGATGGTTATTTGAGTTTATAACCACGTAAGATGAATGAGTGGAATGAATATCACGCTTATTAATTTTATTTCAAAATGATTGTTAAAATAATCATTTTATTGCATTCGAGTTTTCTTCAGTATTGCATTCCATCGATAATAAATATTAAGCTTATTTCAAATAATTTTAAATGATTATTATTTATAAATGGCTCCTTCTATCATTTTATAAATGATTTTAAATGCTTATTATTTATAATAATTATGATATTTGAACTAACTAAATTATTAAAATAATTAAAAAAATTTAACCACATCAAAATCCAAACATCAATTATCAAAATAAATGGAAAATACATACATATATCACATAAATTCTAATCATTACTCTTTTTGGAAATATATATATTTTGTATTTTAATCATTACTCTAATTAAAAATTTAATTTTTTTTAAACAAATTATACAACACATTCGTATTAAAATTATTTGATCACATCCAAATCCAAACATAAGTTACTAAAAAAATGAAAAACGGTTAAGGTCAGTTTTCAAGGCATTCCAACAAATTTGTATCAGAATTCCTGACTGAATTAAG
>JAPKLY010003173.1:0-16364 GCA_026898435.1 Prunella vulgaris | reverse complement strand
AGAGAGGAAGTTGGCTACTCGTGTCCCTTGGCACGTAAAAATTAAGTACCTATCCTCAGGGTTTTGAGGATAGCTTCTTGTTCAATTAGGTCGTGGACGTAGGAGTTGGTTATCTCCGAACCATGTTAAAAAGACCCTTGTGTGCTGATTTACTATTTGCTAAGGATCATAACTGTCATTCATATTAATATGAGCATACTTGCATTGTTTTGGAAAACCATCAGGACTGACTTTGTCATCCTGATCCGTAAAACTGTGCACCAGCCTTAACCACGTTTTCACTAAGTAAACTGATAAGTTTTTAGAAACTAAAACGAGTAGAAAATTAAGGGCTCACATTCCACACTAAACTGAGCTTACTGAGATAGTAGCCCAACTGACTAGCTTCCGAGCGGTCAGTAGGATTGTTATCTCCACTGAGCTTCTGAGAGCACAACTCTGACTTAGCCTATCTGATTCATTGCTGATCCGTCCCTGCTGCCCCTGAGGACCATCAGTTTAATTGAATACATCAGGAGTTTCCTGACTAAGTCTGAAAGAGCATTTTCCTAAGATTTCGGAAAAATCTGACATCAGTGTATTCCCCCCCATACACTGATTTAAACTCATTTCGGGACCAACAAGTTGTATCAGAGCAGTGGTTCAAAAGCCACAGACTTTGTTTACCAACAGTTTCTGAGGAGAAACTTTTGGTGGTCAACTGAACAGATCTTGTTTCTGAAAACTTGCATATCATGGCATCCGGTTCTAAATGCCTTGAGGGCAATCTTCCTGAATTCTCTATTTATAACTATTATTATTGGAAATTCAGGGTCCTTGCACATCTCTACTCCATCCATGATCAGATGCCCCAGGTGATTGAGCATGGCCCTATCAGATTTATAAGGAATCTTCAGACCACCTGGCCCGTAACTGGTAATGTCCCTGTTCAGGCTGCCGGAGATGAGCCAGTGGAGAGGTCCGCGCTTACATCTGATCAGATTAAGCAAATTGGACTGGATAATGTTGTGAAGAACATTATACTCCATACCATTTCTTATGAGAATTCGGTCAGGCTCATGCATCTGAAAACCACAAAGGAGATCTGGGATGCGCTGAAGGAGATGAGTGAGGGTTCTGAGAAGATAAAAGAGAACAAGTGGAATTTAGCTATCAGGAAGGCATTTCCCAAGAGGGAGGTATCGTCTAAAATCCTGAACTGTCTCCCTGAAAGATGGGACACATGAGTGATCTTGTTAAAGAACACTCAGGATCTCACAAACATTCCTTACTCTCACCTATTCTCAGAGTTAAAGGCTCTGGAATTCGACCTCGATAAGAGGAAGAAAAAGGGTGTTGTCAGTGAGGATGTGAGTGAAGAGAAGACACCTGAAAAGGAAAAGAGTGTGGCTCTTAAAGCCACTCCTGAGCCTGAGATTGGATCTAGCTCGAAATCACTCAAAGAGATGAACAAGGATGAGCTAGCTCTGGAGTACAGCCTGATGGCACGACGATTCGAGAAGCTGAACTCTCATTTCGGCAGGTATAAGAAGTTTTATACTGACAATCATGACCGTAGATATTCCAGCCCCAGGAGATCGAGCCCCCGAAGGGAAGAGAGGAGGGGTTCTGATTCCAGGAGAGAACGTGACGAGCCTGAGCGGCGAAGAGATGAGAAGAGTTCCAAGAGGAGAGACGATGCTGATCCCAGAAGATCCAGCTCCAAGCCTTAGAGATCATCATGGAACCGGAGGGAATCGTCAGAAAAGAGGTACACTGACAAAAAGTTTTCTAGTGATGTAGATCAGTGTTACCACTGCAAGAAGACCGGACATTATCAGTATGATTGTCCGGAGCTCAGTGCTCGTGAGCGAGAAGATCGGAGAGCAAAGAGAGAGCTCAGGGCATCAGATCGGAGAGCAATGCTTGCTGAGGATTCCTCAAATTCAGATGGCCCAGGACGTTGGTCCCCTGAACTCTTCTCCGGTGAGGAGTATGATGACCACTGCCTGATGGCAGATGATGAGGTATGTTCTTCTGCCTCTTCTCCTGATCACGCACCTGAGCTTAGCTCAGACTCAGCAAGAGATCTCGACCTTCATCTCGCTTTAGAGCAATTGATGGCTGATTTCTCAAGGCTGCAGGAGACTCATATTCACACAGTGGATGTGAATGCACAACTGAGTGGGGAAAATGATCGGTTAACTGAGTTTCTCAGAATAAGAGATACTGAGGAAGCCCTCAGACTAGTAAATCTCCAGGAAGAGTTGCTTCATGCCTGGAATAGGCATGATGAGACTCCAATGGCGGTTGAAAGTCTGAATAGTGTAATCTGCTCGCTGATTGAGACTCGTGACACTGATCAGTTCCTTGCTCAGGAACAGCAGATGATTGAGCGTATTGCTCTGAGAGAGATGTTCGAAACTGAGTGGCAAGCTCGCCTTTGTGCTGAGCAAACTGCTTGGGATCTGGAGCTAATCTGAAAAGAGAATGCTCATCAGAAGCAAGTGCTTCAATACACCACTGAGCTTGAGGCCCTGAAAAAGGAAAATGTGCGCCTTAAGGAAAAGCTGAAGAAGTTACACACATCTTCCCAAGTGGTTGATGAGTTAACAAGTTTCTCTCAGCTAACCGATGGTGCTAAAGCTGGGTTAGGCTATGATACCTCAAAAGACCTAAAGGGCAAGAAGATGAGAGGTGCTTCAGGGAGCAAATCTCAGAAGAAGTTTGTCCCTGCCCAAACTGACGACAAGAGCCCAAGTGTTGCTCGTCAGGACAAAGGCAAAAGGGAAGGAGAAAGCGCCTGAACCTGTCAGGCAAAGGACCGAGGAATCTTGGCCAAAACCTAAGGGAAAGGCCCAGGCTCCTCATCCTGAGCCGAGGAAGAAGGACCAAGGGAACTCCAAGGCTCAGCCTAGGAACCCTCAGGACGGAAAGAACTCTGCCCCCAGTACTTCTCAGGCTAGGCCTCAGAATGCTCAGGGTAGAAGGAACTCTGGTCAGGGGAGGCCTCAGGCAAGGCCAAGGACTACTGAGGTCTAGAGGCCTCAGGCAGGGCACAGGGCCCATCAGGAACGTCCCAATCCTCAAAGGAGAAGGACGAACCAAGTGGCCCCTGAAAGGCAACGGAGACCTGACTCCGATAACACTCAGGTCAGACCTCAAGTGCCTAGAGGTTAGGCCCGAGCTGCTCCTTCTCAAGAGAGACAGCAGCCCAATGCACCCAGGCCAAGGAGGAACAGGAGGCCCGCCCCCAGGAATCAATCCAGGGCTCCTGAGACTCAGGCTGACACACATACACCCTCAACTTCCCAGGCACAAAGGAAGAAGAGGACTGTGTATGTTGATGTTTCAGGGAGGCAGGTTTACACTTCTGATGCCATCAGAATTGCTGGATCCCGAACGGTATGACTGACACTATAGGACCCAATACGAGATGGGTACCTGAGGCCTGATTCTTTTTAGGTCGCTGCGGGCTACAAGAACAGGAGGGAGGATTAAAAGATGGACTGGTACTTGGACTCATGGTGTTCCAGGCACATGACCGGATTTTGTGATCTCCTTCAGGATTATGTAGCTCAGGATGTCCCGCAGGTAACCTTTGGTGATAACTCTAGGGGTTTCACCAGAGGATTCGGTACCCTTGTTGTTGGCTCAGTGAGAGTGCTTAATGTATCCTATGTTGAAGGTCTTAGGCATAACCTGCTTTCGGTCAGTCAGTTTTGTGACCTTGGATATAGTGTAGAGTTTACATCTAACATATGCCTTGTGAAAGATAAATCTACACTGCAGGTTCTAATAACAGGTGTCAGGAGAGGCAACGTTTATTTTGCTGATTTCAAGAGCAGTTCTCCTGACACTTGTTTGGTCGCTAAGAGCTCATCTGAGCTCAGTTGGCTTTGGCATAAATGCCTGAGTCACTTAAACTTCAAGATTATTAACAAAGTCTCTCGACTTTCTCTTGTAGAAGGTCTACCCAATGAAATTTTTAGCAAAGACCACGTGTGCGGAGCATATCAGGAAAACAAGCAAACCAAAGCTTCATTCAAGGAGAAAGATGCTTTCTCAACTGACAGAGAAGAAATGAAATTCCTGTCACTATCATTGAAACCTACGACCTAGGTATGTATATCCATCTGAATCAAGATGAGGGAATAAAATTGTACTTTCTACCAATGGGAGAACGCCACGTATGCTACTAGTGGTACTATCTTTGTGCAGCATTGCTCCACTAACCGAAGCCGTTAGTAGTGGTCCCTAAGAGAAGAAAAGGAGAGGGTATAAATAGCTTTCTCTTTCTATTCTTCATTTTTTCATGACACATATTTCACAATACACTATATACTTTTGTTCTGGTTATTCTGGAGGATTTTTCCGAGAGCTAACTTGAGTGTCGGAGGATCGATGCCGGAATTCTTTCTAGCTCAATTTTGTGCAGATCTTCAAGGAGGAAAGCACAGGAGGTTAGAAGGATATTGCAGAAGGCAGAAAGTGGATTATTGTTCAACAATTACAGAGGATGAAAGGTATTGATTCAATAAATTTGATATCATTTATTTAATTTGCTGGATGAGTATTTTTTGACTCGATCAGCTGGCGCCGTCTGTGGGAAGGTGTTTATGAGCTGAGGCGTGAGTTTTACGTTTTGGATATGCCTATGAATGATGCGATATTTCTTGAAATAAAGATGATCTCGCCTATTGATGCCCATTTCATGGTGATCCGCACTGGAAAGGGGTTGTAGAATGTAATAGTGATGTTTTTAATTTTTGTGCGTAATGGCTGGTACAAATTTGAATTTCGAAAAGATATGATGAAAGCTCTCTTGGAGTAAATGTTTAAATCCCTTTTTCCTATTTCTGGAAAATGAAAACAATTTTCTCGGAGGCAGATCTACTGTCGTTTATGTTTATATACATGTATATTGTGTCACTGCTTTTATCTTCGTATGGTTAACTAATGTGGTAGAGAATGACAGAGATGGTCGATCCTGATCCCCGAGATTTAGGGAAAGAATTTGAAGCTGTGGCTAACACCCCGGCCAGTGCTAGCATGCCGACAGTCACGGCTCAGTGCACTCCAGCTATGATAGTAGATGAACAACCAGGCAGTGTGGGTACAATTACTTTGACAGCAGACAGTTTTAAGGCCTTGATCCAGTCAGCAGTGGATCAGGCCCTGGGGAATCGAGCGGCAGAGGTTACAGGGCAGAGAGAAGCCCCTGTTTTGAACACTGAAACTCCCCTAGATAAGGGGAGGAGAGAAAATTGGGCCACGGGCGTGTCCGAGGCCGGGCTGCCGATCGAGCCCCCGGCTAAGACCCAAAGTGGACCCGAAACTAGGGCCTGGAACATGCCCAACACATTACCTCATCCAATGGGAGACGTCCCAGAGGATGGGAATGTGCGAACCAGAATTAGCAGAACAGTTGTTGGGGGAACTACCGTGAGAGATGACCGGCCAGAAAATAGAACCAGTATGGGAGGGAATAAAGATTCCCATCTGGTAGATTATGAAGATGATTCTGAGGAGGTGGTTGAATCCACCGCTGCAACAACCACGAATCGAGCCACAGCCTCTTTGAAACGAGAAATGGAAGCAATTAAGAAACAATGTGAGAAAGTAACGAAAACTGAGGTGAGACTTGGAGGATCTCCTCTCACTAATGAAATCCTTCGGGATCCTCTGCGCCATGGGTTCAAAGCTCTAAACTATGAGTATGATGGGACCACAGATCCACATGATCATTTGTTAAGATTTGAAAATGGTGCATTATTACATCAGTATTCGAAAGGGGTGAAGTGTCGTGTATTTCTCACCACTCTCACTAAATCTGCTCAGAAGTGGTTTAGTCAACTGCCAGCCGGCTCTGTGCATTCGTTCACCGAACTCATTGACCTGTTTCTGCATCAGTTCGCAAGTGCCAGAAAAATAGCGAAAACCTCTCTATACTTGCTCAGTCTGAAGGAAAAGCCCCAATAAAGCCTCAGGACATTCATCACCTGTTTTAATGAAGTGGCTCTGCAGGTGCCCTCTGCCTCTGATGAAGTCAGAACTAATGCGTTAGCACAGGGACTATTGGATGAGGATTTCTTCAGGTCTCTGGCTAAAAGACAACCCATATCTTTTGATGAATTGCAAGTTAGGGCAGATAAGTACATTAATTTGGAAGAGCCCAGAAGTATGAAGAAAGAAGAAAGAGGATCAGAAAAAAAGAAAGAGTCTGAGAAGAAGAAAGGAGGGGTAGAAAAGAGTAAGAATGGAAAGGAAAAACTGCCACAGGAGAGATTTGACACTTATACCCCCTTAGTTCTACAGCCCACAGAGATGTTAGAAGTGGCGGCCAATATACCTGGGTTTAGATTCCCTTCCTCTGCGAAGAGGCCTCCCAAAAATCCCAAATCTGAGCATTACTGCAGATATCACAATGATTTTGGTCACGAGACCAATGAATGCCGGCATCTAAAGGATGCCATCGAAAGGTTAATTAGGGAAGGTCACCTATCTGATTTTGTGAAGAGAGATAGAGATAGATTCGGAGGAAGGAGAAGGGAGCTCAGAGAAAATGGAAAAGAGCTGGTGGAAGCTCCTAGAAGAGAAGGTTCAGTCCAGAGAGATAGTGGGAGGACCCACTGATGGTGATTCAAACAGAGCCAGGAAGGCATCGCTCAGAGGAAGTAGGCCCTGGGAGACTGGAGACGTTCATCAAGTAAGAATGGAAGAGGATATGCCCATAATCAAATTTGGAGCAGAGGATGAAGTCACAGGCCAGAGGCTACATAATGATGCCCTCGTAATAACAACAGAGATAGGCGGATACGGAGTGGCAAGAGTGTTTGTTGATACGGGAAGCTCAGCTGATATTATATTTCGAGAATGTTTTGAAAAGATGAACTTGAATTTGCAACTTAAGCCTGTGGATACTGCACACTTTGGATTCACTGGAGGGGCAATACATCCTAGAGGGCAGGTAGCATTGCAGGTCAGTCTGGGAGAGCCACCTTTGTTCAGTGTAAGAATGGTTAACTTTTTGGTGGTAGATGTACCCTCCGCATACAATGTGATAATGGGAAGACCATCTTTGAACTTGTTTCGAGCAGTATTATCTACCTACCACTTGAAAATAAAATTTCCTGTGGCAAGAGAGGTAGTGGAAATCAGTGGCGATCAAATGTGCTCTAGAAAATATTATATTGACACTGTGAGGGAGGTGGCCAGGAAAGTAAGCCAAGAGAACAGAGGAGATGATCCTCACGGAAAGAGGATATTATTGGAAGAAATGAGAGAAGAGAAGCCAGAGCTAAAGGTACTCCCTAAAGAAGAACTCGTGCCAGTGGAATTGTTTCCTAACCAAATAGGATTCACCACTCCGATTGGCACGCAGATGGAGCATAGGGTCGCAGAATCTATTATCAGTTGCTTGAGGAAGAATGCAGATCTCTTTAATTTTCAGCCAGAGGATTTGATAGGAATTGATCCAAAGGTGGCACTGCATAGCTTGAATGTAATTCCAGAAGTCAGACCAGTGAAGCAGAAACTGAGAAGATTCGGGCCTGAGAAGGATGAAGTAATCAAAGAAGAAGTGCAGAAGCTATTAAGGGCAAAGCATATAGTGGAGGTTCAGTTCCCAGAATGGCTATCTAATGAGGTATTAGTGGCAAAAGGGGCTGAAGCTTGGAGAATGTGTATCGATTTTCGTGATCTTAACAAAGCATGCCCCAAAGATCATTACCCTCTACCCAGAATCGACCAGTTTGTAGATTCTACCTCTGGATGTGAGCTGTTGTCCATGATGGATGCTTATCAAGGATACCATCAGATATGGATGGATAGATTGGATGTGTCCAAAGCTTATTTTGTAGTATCTTGTGGGACTTACGGCTACGTACAAATGCCGTTTGGATTAAAGAATGCCGGGGCGACATACCAGAGGATGGTGGATATAGTTTTCAAGAAACAAATTGGGAAGAATATGGAGGTGTACGTAGACGATATGTTGGTGAAAAGCATCAAGGAAGGAGATTATGCCTCTGACTTAGAAGAAGTATTTGGGGTATTGAGAACATATCAGATACGCCTCAACCCAGCGAAGTGTGCCTTTGGAGTAAGAACAGGCAAATTTCTGGGATATGTCGTGACTCCTGAGGGAATAGAAGTTAATCAAGAGAAGGTGAAGGCTATCCTCGAGATGCAAGCGCCCAGAAACTTAAAGGAGGCCCAGTGGTTAAATGGGCGCATAACCGCACTAAGTAGGTTTATCTCGAGATCGGCAGAGAGAAGTTTACCTTTCTTTAAGATCTTAAGAAAGGGATCACGTTTTAAGTGGCATGAAGAATGCCAGAAGGCCTTTGAGGAGCTAAAGGAGTATTTGATGAAGTTACCCAGGTTGACGAAACCTTTGAAGGGTGAAACCCTGTATATTTGTTTCTCGGTAGGGGAAAGCGCTCTGAGTTCAGTCCTCTTCTGAGAGGAAGGAAGTAAGCAATTGCCCGTTTATTACGAAAGCAAAGTTATGCACGACGCAGAAATAAGATACTCGGAGATAGAAAAATCAGCCCTTGCTGTGATAACAACAGCCAGAAGGTTGAGACCATACTTCTTGGCTCACAAGATAGTAGTTAGAACTCACATGCCTTTACAAAAGATCATTGGAAGGCTAGATTTGTCCGAGCGAATGGTCAAATGGGCAGTGGAGTTAGGAAAATACGAGATTGAATTTGAGGTAAGGAAAACTATCAAGGCACAGGTGTTGGCTGATTTCGTACAAGAAACTGCACAGGTCAGAGAGGCTAAAGTGTGGGAAGCATAAGTGGATGGTTCAGTTACTCAAACTGGATATGGTGCTGGTATCTGGATAATCACACCTGAAGGAGAAGAATTGTAGTTTGCTGTCAAGTTTGAGTTCAAAATAGCAAACAATGAAGCTGGGTATGAGGCCTTGATTAGAGAAATGAAGATGCTCCATGAGATGGGAGCACAGAAGGCAGTGGTATATTCGGATTCTCAATTGGTCACTCAACAACTGCAGGGGACCTATGAGAAGAAAAATGAAAAGATGGCCAAGTATGCAGTGGTAGCAACCCAGCTAAGAGAGAAGTTTGAAGAGTTAAGGGTGGAGCAAATTCTAAGAGGAAGAAACCAGAAGGCAGATTACTTGGCCAAGATGGCGAGCGCCTCTGAAGAAGTCAGAGGTAAGATCACCTTAATTACTGTGAAAGATCGAATAGTTCACTTGGAGGTGGGAGTTGTAGAGATAGAGGTAGATTGGAGGTCTCACATTATTCATTTCCTACAAACAGGGCAGAAGCTAGAGGGATACGAGAAGGTGAGCATAACTGTATATGCACGATTCTGCATGATTGGAGAGTTCTTATACAAAAGGTCATTTACTCAACCTTACCTAAGGTGTGTATCCACTCAAGAAGGAAATTATTTGTTGAGAGAAATTCATGAAGGTTGTGGGGGAGGTCACACAGGAGCTCGTGATGTAGCCCGAAGAGCATTGCGAGCTGGTTACTTTTGGCCTACTATCCTAAGGGATGCCAAAGACTTGATACAGAGATGTGAAATGTGTCAAAGACATGGTCCATTGATACATGTGCCTGCTGGAGGGTTAGGAGTCATGTATTCGCCATGTCCATTTGACAAATGGGGAATAGATATAGTGGGAAAGTTCCCAAAGGTGAGTGGAGGAAAGGTGTTCTTGAAGTAGCAGTGGATTACTTCAGCAAGAGGGCAGAAGTGGAAGTTGTGCATAAGATAGATGAAGGAGTTGTGTTCAGATTCTTGTGGAAAAACATTTGCTGCAGATTTGGTGTGCCTAGAATTCTG
Organism: Prunella vulgaris; assembly: GCA_026898435.1. NCBI lineage: Eukaryota > Viridiplantae > Streptophyta > Magnoliopsida > Lamiales > Lamiaceae > Prunella > Prunella vulgaris. Next base: position 6,554 of record JAPKLY010003173.1, on the reverse strand, counting down.
GTGTCAGATAATGGTCCTCAGTTTACAGGAGCAAGAGTGAGGGGATGGTGTGAAGAGATGAGAATACAGCAAAGATGGGCATCAGTGGCACATCCACAAGCCAATGGTCAGGTGGAAGTAACCAACAGAACCATAGTGAATGGGATCAAGGCAAAGTTGGAGGGAAGCAGAGGAAATTGGGCAGAGTATCTGGACTCTGTCCTCTGGGCTTATTGAACTGGATTCAAGACAGCTACGGGAGAGACCCCGTTCAATTTGGTATACGGAGCCTCGGCAATTATCCCGACGGAAGTAGGGATAGAAAGCCACAGGATTCAGGTGTATGAAGAAGGTCAGAACACACAGCTGAGAAGAGAGAATTTGGACTTAGTGGCATAAGAAAGGGAAATGGCTCGGATTAGGGCAGAAAGGTACAAATTGCAAGTGAAAGCGGCGTATAGTAAGAAAGTGAAAGAGCGCAAGCTGGAAAAAGGAGATTTGGTACTAAGGAGGGCAGACGTACTCAAACCTACAGGGAAGTTGGAGCCTAACTGGGAAGACCCCTATGTGATAGCTGAAGCGTTGAAAGGAGGAGCTTATGAATTACAAGATGAAGAAGGAAACAAACTACCAAGGCCCTGGAACATAGTGAATTTGAAAAAATATTATGTCTGAGGAAGGATAGGATTACGAATGCTTTCAATCAAAAGACCATGCATATTATGTAAGCATGGCTGAAGTTTACAAATTTCAATGAAAAACTCCCCAGGAATTATTGTTGCTAATCCAGGGAGACTTTAAAGAAGATTGTTCAGAAGTTAAAAAATGAAATTTTTACTTCTTTCATAGTAAAAAAATTCTTTCCAAAGGGAGGAGCGCAAGTTTTTGCTCTCTGACCTCTGCGAGAGTTAAGAAAAATGAAATTTTTACTTCTTTCATAGTAACAAATTCTTTCCAGAGGGAGGAGCGCAAGTTTCTGCTCTCTGACCTCTGCGAGAGTTAAGAAAAATGAAATTTTTACTTCTTTCATAGTAAAAAATTCTTTCCAGAGGAAGGAGCGCAAGTTTCTGCTCTCTGACCTCTGCGCGAGTTAAGAAAAATGAAATTTTTACTTCTTTCATAGTAAAAAATTCTTTCCAGAGGAAGGAGCGCAAGTTTCTGCTCTCTGACCTCTGCGAGAGTTAAGAAAAATGAAATTTTTACTTCTTTCATAGTAAAAAATTCTTTCTTCAGAGGGAGGAGATATATATATATATATATGCATAAATATAGAAAACGCATAAAAATGAACATAGAAAAAAGCATACTAGGATATAAAGATAGCAAAAGGTAGAGTAATAATAGTCAAGAGAGCACATACGCTCCATAGTAAATTAAAAGGCATGCAGGCGTACAAGCAGAAAGCATTGTTCGAAATAAAAAATGATAAAAATTCAACAGGGGGATTAAGCCTCTTTGATTTTGCCCACGTCGGGCCCAGAGGAAGGAATGTCGGAGGCAAGGTTGGGAGCAGGATCAGAGGAAGAACTGAGGTCATTAAGCAAAGGCTGAGCAATGGAGAGAGCAAGATCAGAAGAGCTTGGGTCAGTTAGCAAGAGAGAGGCCTTCTGCATCACGGGGAGGAACCAAGGAGCATCGACAGGAGCAGTCGGATAGCCTTTGAAATGAGGAGAAGGAATGACCTCTTCTCGAGTGCGAGCAATATCAAGCTTCTCAGTGAAGCCCTTCTCTTGCGCCTGCTTTACGGCAGACTTGAAGCCAAAGCGGATGAAGTGACTAGTATAAGGGGCCATGTGCTCTAAGAACAAAGTACTGCGATGATAAGCATCCAGTAAACCTTCCAACATCTCTTTACGGACCAGCAGGAGAGTGCAAAAGATTACGGCGGCAGAAGTCCACACCCTCGTTGAAGCGCTGGGTACTCACCTCCTCAAGCTGAGCCTTCAACACAGCCAACTAAGCTTCTGCATTTACCAGTTTCCCTTCTAAATCTTGAATCCGGACGTTCTTATCATAATTATGGCCAATAGCCTCAGTAAGAGATTGAGCGGTCTTCTGAAGCTCCTGATCCTTATAGTCTAGTTCTTTGCGCAGAGAGTCGAGACTAGAAGACTCCTTGCAATCTAGAAAGCGGGCTTGGGCAATCAAAAACTGAAAATAGGCAAAAGCATATGAAAAACAGATAAATTGGCGAGAAAAAGAAGCAAAAAAGAGGATTGAAGTAATACCTCAGCAAGTTTCTTAAACATAGTAGATCGAAGTTGCTCAGAGGACATATCAGAAGCATCAGCAGAGAAGGAAGAGAACTTGACCCCTTTAAAGAAGTTTAGAATAACCCTTCTTCAGATGACATGGATGAGTCAACACCTGGAATCTCAGAAGAGATCTCCTCAGGGACCTCAATACGGGAAGCTTGGCGGGTAGATTGCCTCGTACGTTTCAAAGAACCTATAACCTGTGTTGAGGAAAAAGAAGCTCTCTTGCCCTTGCCTTTGGGTTTAGGAGCAACCTCTCCTTCTCCCTCCACCTTCACAATAGGAAGAGGAGGGATAGAGACAGTAGAAGGAACGAGGGAGGAACTACCCTCTTCAGTACCCTTGGGAACAGCTTCTCGGGGGCCTTCTAAATGCACCAACGGAGTTATATCTAGCACCTCGTCATCATCTTCCAATAAAAGAGTGTTCTTCCAGTCCATGTCTGCAAAATAAGCTAGAAATTAGCCTCGAGGCAAGAAAACAGAATACACAAAGAAGAGGAGCATATATATATATATACCATGAGGATCAGTAGGAAAGGATTCCTGATGAGTAAATCCGAAATGGAACAAAGCATAATTCTCGCGCAAAAGCGTAAAAATTCTAGGATACCCATTCCTAGAAGCAACCCGATTCAGGTGAAGCATCACTTCCTGATCAGCCTGTGGAACCACCTCACCAACAGATTTGATAGACTGAGAAGATTTTGGTGCCTTACATTGCCACCGATCACAGATAAAAGTCCAAGAGCCAGACCGAGGAGTCACTACGAAGTAATATTCCCTCTAGTTACCGTCAATACTAGGGGGCTTGCCCACAAGTGAGAAATACCCTGATGCCTGGAGCTAAAATAGTAAAATTCATCTCTCTTTTTTAGATCGTGGTTGACACAGAAGATTTCTGGAGTAGGGTTCCCGTCATTGGCTTTTAAAATGAAATAGAAAGCCAAGAGAAGGCGAATAGATGAAGGAATCACTTGGTTCAGAGGAATTCGGTATAGATTGCAAACATCAGAAAGGAACGGGTGAACAGGAAACCTAAGGCCCGCATATAGTTGAGAGGCCCAGAAGGCTAAAGAAGGAGATGGTAAGTGATTCGGGCGCTCGTCCGCAGTAGGTAAATCCACCAAGAAATCGGGATGTGGGGCTAGAATAGCCCTAATGTCTTCTAGAACTTTCTGATTATGGAGGGTTTGACGAGATATGTCATTCCAGCGAAACCGATGGACTTCTAGGACAGGTTTAAGAGGACGGGAAGAAAGAAGAGTAGAATTAAGGGGCGGATCTGAAGGCCCTAACATGGTAGAAGAAGAACGGCGAGAAGAGTACGAACGCGATAAGTCCCCAGAAGAATTTTCTGGTCTGGAGTCACCGGAAAAAAGAGAAGCTCTTGACATAATTTAAAAAATAGACATGACTAAGCGAAGCCCAGCAAAGAAGAAAGAAAGAGCAAAGACATCAAAACCTAGACATGCAGCAAGTCATAGCCTGAAAGAACAAGGAGAAAGAAGAAGTAATACCTGTGACAAAAGGCGCTCGTCGGAAAGGACAGCGAAAGAAGAAGAGTATCCCCAATTAAAGTAAAAATTCCTTCGAAGAGTTGGGAAAGAGAAGGGTGAAACTGAGAGGAGAAGAGGTAGAAAAGGGAATGGAAAGGACGGTACTTTCTAGAGAAAGGTGAAAACAGTGTCCTTTTTATTGATAAAAGGAAAAGGTACGAAATAGTTATAGCCTTTCCGTAGGGACACGTGTAAGGATGATAACCATCCAGACGAAAGGTCACACCCTTTGGACGGTCCCGATGCGATGGGATTTGTTCCTAGGGGGAAGGCGGGAATTCTAATAAAATTGCCTACAAGCATTTTCTATATGGAATAGGGGGGACTAGTTGATAGGGTGTAGATGTGTGATCCTAGAGGTCACCGACTATATATAAATTCCTCTGAAGGGAAGAAGTACTTGGATGATAAATCCTTAAGAATAACTATGGACCCTGAGGTTCCAATAGGTTTAATAAAGTATTGGTGAGACAGGATGCTCATCTCAAAGAACGAAAGATTATTAAGCTCTGTCCTGTGGACTCATTCCTCTGCCAGAACGCAGAGGACTGGACATGTTAGCAAGATGCATCTGGTTAAAGGGGGATCTCTGCCTCTTACTTCTGAGGTGTGACCTCTGGTAAGTTGACCTATCTACATTCAGAGCACAGAGAAGAAAAGAAATTCATGTCACTATTATTGAAACCTACGACCAAGGTGTGTATATCCATCCGAATCAGGATGAGGGAATAAAATTGTACTTTCTACCAATGGGAGAATGCCAAGTATGGTACTAGTGGTACAATCTTTGTGCTGCATTGCTCCACTAACCGAAGCCGTTAGTAGTGGTCCCTAAGAAAAGAAAAGGACCTTAATACCCCTCTTGCCGAAAGATAGGGTATAAATAGCTTTCTCTCTCTATTCTTCATTTTTTCATGACACATATTTCACAATACACTATATACTTTTGTTCTGGTTATTCTGGAGGAGTTTTCTGAGAGCTAACTTGAGCGTTGGAGGATCGACGCCGGAATTCTTTCCAGCTCGATTTTGTGCAGATATTCAAGGAGGAAAGCGCAGGAGGTTAGAAGGATATTGCATAAGGCAGAAGGCGGATTGTTGTTCAACAATTGCAGAGGATGACAGGTATTGATTCAATAACTTTGATATCATTTGTTTAATTTGCTGGACGAGTATTTTTTGACTCGATCACACGGGTTCGTGAAAAGAACAGTGGATAGGACCCTCTTCAGGATATCCGAAGGGGAGGACATTCTCTTGGTTCAAATTTATGTGGATGACATAATATTTGGATCACCTAACCTGAAGCTTTGTGAGAAATTCTCAAAGCTGATGACTGGGAAATTTGAGATGTCAATGATGGGAGAGATGAACTTCTTTTTAGGTCTTCAGGTCAGAAAAACTGACTCCGAAATCTTCATTAATCAGTCCAAGTATGTGAGGGACTTGATTCAGAAGTTTGGAGTTCAGTCCAGCAAAGTCTCGCGTATTCCCATGAACACAAATGAGAAGCTGGATCCTGACAAGGAGGGGACCTCAGTTAATCAGACTGAGTATAGGGCACTGATTGGATCCTTATTGTACCTGACTGCAAGTCGTCCTCACATCACTTATGCAGTTGGAGTTTGTGCAAGGTATCAGTCTGATCCGAAGAAGAGTTATTTAGAGAGTGCCAAAAAGATACTGAAATACCTTAAGGGTACTGTCAATTTAGGACTTTGGTATCCCTCTGATGACAACCTAGAACTGACTGGCTATTCTGATGCTGATTATGGAGGTTGTAGGCTTGATAGGAAATCAACTATAGACACATGTCAGTTTCTAGGGAACAAACTGATCTCTTGGTTTTCTAAGAAGCAAACTTGTGTTGCAACGTCTACTACTGAGGCTGAGTATATGGCGGCAGACAGTTGTTGTTCCCAAATCCTTTGGTTGAAGCAACAACTGAGAGACTACCAAGTTGAGGCCACTGATGTCCCAATTTATTGTGACAATAATAGTGCCATTGCCATATCCCAAAACCCAGTCTTACACACAAGGTGTAAGCATGTAGACATTAGGCATCACTTTATAAGAGATCATGTTGAGAAGAAGGATATAAGGATGGAGAGGATCCCTACTGACATGCAGAGAGCTGACATCCTGACTAAGGTTTTGCCTAAACCCAGATTTGTTGAGTTGTCAGTAGAGTTAGGACTTCTTGACCCAGGAGTAGATGGTTCAGTATGAACCTAAGTTCAGAATTGAACAAAGTGGTCAGGAGGGATGATTAACTCAGGATCAGGTTGCAAAGCTGGATGGCTTTCAGGGGGAACAGACATCAGATTTGGATCTTCAGGATCAGAATAGAGTTAGGTTCAGGACACAGAGCTCAGGGCTTGTCACCCTGATCAGACTCAGAGGTATCAGTCAGGTTTCTATATCTGACTGACTTGTATGTATTATTGAACCTTGCTTTAAATATGACTTTCTTGCATCACTTCTGATCGTGTCTGACACCACATCAATCACAGGTTTTTAACTCTCATCCCAGCCGTTCATTTATTTTTAGTTTTTATTAAATGCAAATTATTGGTATTTATTTCAAACATGCTCTGACAAGCATTTAATGCGAGTGTGGGCGGGAACAGTTTTCTATAAAGTTTAAATAATTAGCTTTGAAAATTAAATTTGGTAAAGTTTTATTTCGGATATACCTTTTTCATCTAATCCGTAGAATTTCAAAAGACTTTTTGTTGGTCCTGAAACGAGTAAAATCAGTG
>JAPKLY010003172.1:0-20042 GCA_026898435.1 Prunella vulgaris | reverse complement strand
GTAACAGGTTTCCTGAATTTCTAAACATTTTCTATTGAGTTGAACTCTATTATTTTGATCATTGGTTGGCTTTTGATACATGATAATCAGATTTGAGTAGTATTATTCTCCCTATCAATAATACTTGCTATGACAATTAATTTCCGTCTTGAAATGTCAATTTTTCCTATCAAAATATTGCCTTTATTATACATCAAACATCCCAAGATCGTTTTGTTTGATCATACTGACTTTAGTTCAGTCGCACACAAAAATATGACGCGTGATGTTGGTAGTACACAAGTACAGTTCGATAGTTTGTTAACCAAGGACAGGGTAAATCTTGCCTGAAAAAATCTCACATTTAAATGGAGCATAAAAGAGTATCATGGTGACATATGGCATGACATTTTAACACTTTGAAAACAATCAGTAGTTTATGAACGGTCTCACACAAAATTTTAGAATAGCACTATTGAAGAAATATGTATAAATAGAGATTCAATGAAACACAAAAACTAGGAATAATATGACAGCATGTTTGTAAAAGAGTATGCTTTTGATGAAGTGATTTAATTTAATGATTGTGAGCTTAATGCTTAAAGTGGCAAATTTCTAAATATATTGTAAAAATTAATAGAAGCTAGCAAAAACATCAAATAACCAACTTGTACACTATAGCTTTTGTTAAATTACTTAATCACTTGGAAGAGAAATAAAAAACTTAAAAATACTTTTCAAAGTTAATTAAGTGATTATAAATTACAAGAATTTCTAAGTAGGGCTGTTAGCTTCTCACAATATATCATTGTGATTCTGTTTAAGAAATGTCCTGTAAAACATAGGCATTTACAAGTAGAGTTATGAGAGTTCCCAGCAAATTAGCTCAACATCAAAAGTACAGATATCGAATTTTATTTTATTTTTTTTAAAAAAGATATCTAAGAAGTAGCAAAAACAGAACACCAATCAGAAGATGCAGCAGCTAAGTACCTAAAGATAGCAGGAGATGGTGATCATTATTTTTGCTCAATAACAAATTCTAGCATCAATACGACTTACATATCAGTGATATATTACACTGATTCTTATATATCAGTGTAAGATGTTTTCCAAGGACTAAAGATGCTGACCAGTCACTGAGTACTGCACTAACACAGATAGAACCAAAATTCTTTTTATTTCTTCTGTTGGTAAGAAAAAAGAAAGTTTAGTAGGAGGTCTAAGCCCCAGATCCGGCTAGACGCCTCCTCGTTGCATTGGAGACTGACACTTGACCCAGTTTCTCCTCTTCTCGTGATACCATTCGTTCATGTGGTCGCGTGTAGTGTCGTTCCCATATGCCCATGTACACCTGAAAAACAAAATCAAGATTAAAAATGCTGTAGCATCATCTAAAGAGGGTATGCAATAAAGGCATATGCTCCTAACTTATAGAGAAAATGACGGGGGAAAACCTTGTACATTCTTTAGCTTATGTTGTGTCAATAACAAGGAGAAAATACACACAGAATATCATCCCAAAATAATGAAGAACAAAGATGTGAAGGTGAGGTATAAGAATACCTGTGCTGGTCTCATTATCTTTGTGTCCGGGTCATCCAAAGACTCACGCCAGTGAGATAAATAGCCAGCCATTCGAGGAATTGCAAACAAAACAGGGAAGAATTCTGTTGGAAAACCCATTGCCCTGACAGCACCAACTAATGCCATGGAACAAGATGTTAACAAATAGATTGTTTGAAAAGGCAAAGGAAAGAAGTCATTTGAATTTCACCTATAGATTAACCCAGAGTAGAAGTCAACATTAGGATACAACTTCCTCTTTACAAAATACTCATCTGATAGTGCAGCTTTCTCCAAAGCTATTGCCACCTGCCAACGACATGAAACTGATGCATGATTGCATGTACGCCAGGCATGTAAAATTTATTATGATAATGAGTCTGCTAAACGTTGCTTCTTGATACTTGAACACGTCAGCCATTTATCACAAGGAAAACAGGTAAATTTTTCATCCTCAGATTTTCATCGCAAGTGAATTTCAAAATCCTTTCAGAACGAGGAATAACCAATTGATGTAATATTGATTTCATGTGATGTTCATATCATCAATGAAATAAGTTTTTCATACAAGAATGATTCCAATTACAAAGGAGGATCAACTATACTCCATAACTTGTTATGTCAATAATCTTCTGACTTCACTTTAAACAGACTCCGACCAGTTTCCGACCTTTCAAGATTACTTATTTAATCCTTAAAAATTAATATAGATAATATTAGTCATAAACATGTATCTTTTAAATTTTTTCTAGATTAAAGGAACGTAAAAAATCATTCCGGCCCAACTCCGTCAAAAAAAATATTATTGCAAGTGCTATTTTTAATATATTTAGATAAATATCCAACTTTTCAAAATATTAGTTATTTTACTAGTAAAAATTAAAAAGATAACGTCAATCAAAATTTTTACATATGCATAGTATTTTTGGGTAAAAATAATCTAAGAAGTAGTTCCGATCTAACTCCATCACAAAAAAAATTACTAAATATGTTATTTCTAAAAAAATTGATCGGACTCCGACCAGATTCCGACCTTTCAATAATACATATTTAATCCTTAAAAATTAAAAAAAGATAATGTTAGTCGTAATCATGTATCTTTTAAATTTTTCTAAACTAAAGGAACGTAAAAAATCATTCCGACCCAACTTCGTCAAAAAAATACTAGTGCAAATGATATTTTTAATGAATTTGGAGAAATATCCGACTTTTCATAATATTAGTTATTTTACTAGTAAAAATTAAAAAAATAATGTCAATTAAAATTCTAAATATGCATAGTGTTTTTTAGGTAAAAATAATCTAAGAAGTAGTTCTGACCTAACTCCGTCACAAAAAAAAATACTAAATATGTTATTTCTAAAAAAATTGACCGGACTCCGACCAGTTTCCGACCTTTCAAGATTACTTATTTAATCCTTAAAAATTAATAAAGATAATATTATTCGTAATCATGTTATTTTTAAATTTTTCTAGATTAAAGGAACGTAAAAAATCAATCCGACCCAAATCCGTAAAAAAAAAAAATATATAATTATAGATATATTAGTCACTTATTTTACTTTGGTGTAAGAAACGAAATAGGAAAAAGATTAGGGGTGAAAAGAGAAATTTAAAAAAAAAATTGAAAATTAAGGGTATATTGATCACTTATTTTTAAAAAAGGCCAAAAAAGAATTTTTTTTTTATTTGTAGACAAAAAAAAGTTTGTACCTTAAAAAAAAGGCTAAAAAGGAGTTTGTCCCTATATATATTATAATTAGATATTGAAATTTATGTTTAAAATTTTGTAATTTTATTTAAGATATATTATGTTTATTATCCGATAAGTTATTTTAAATATGTGTTTTTGTTATTGTTTTAAGGGAGTTGATTATATAGTGACAATTTTGGGTTTATTCTCTAATTTTATCTTCTTCTTTTTTTTTTGTATTGTTTCATTCGTTTTGAATCAATGATTATCACAATTTGTCTCATTTAGGTACTACAATATTCATGTGTGAATCAATACCAAGGTATAATGTTTTTTCATTTAAATTTATTTTCCAGACAAAATCCCATAAATTTGAGTAGGTTTTCTGAAAATATTTCATGATAGCTTGTTATGAAACAATTTCAATAAATCATTAATTTGACCAAGAGTATAAGAAATATATTGAAAATCTTAATTTTTCAGTTGGCAAAACTGTTAGGTGCGGAAGCTAAATTGGATTTGGCAAAAATTGAAATACTGCTGAAATTTAATTGAGTAGCTACTGCTCACTCTGATTTTCTTTAGATATTGATTACTAAAATTCTTGATACATGAATTACAAAAGATACCACTATATATAGTGTAGAATTCAAAGAAACTAATTAATAACTTGACTCTTCAAGACTTTGACTCCATATTCCAATACTTAGATTCATGCATCTTCTAAGTTCATGTACCTTCAGGATAAGATTACAAATTAAATACTTTCAACACCCCTCCTTAATTTGTAATCTTGAGCTGTTTCTTGAATTTATCAAACTTCTCGGTTGTAACCGCCTTTGTCAGAAAATCAGCTGGTTGATCATTGGTGCTGATGAACTCCAAACAAATTTCTCCTTGATTCACTAATTCCCGGATGAAGTGATGACGAAGCTCGATGTGTTTGGACCTTGCATGAAAAACTGGATTTTTTGTCATTGCAATTGCAGACATATTATCACAGTATATAGTGGTTGGTTCCTTTTGCTCAAACTCCAAATCCTTTAAAATTCTCTTAAGCCAAACAGCTTCACATGCAGCATCTGAGGCTGCAACATATTCGGCTTCAGCAGAAGATAATGCAACTGACTTTTGCTTTCTTGAACTCCATGAAATGATATTTGTCCCAAGGCAAAAAATGTATCCGGAGGTGCTCTTTCGATCATCTTGTGATCCAGCCCAATCACTATCGGTATAGCCAACAAGCTTGCAATTATTTTCCTTCTTGAACTCAATGCCTTGATTCTTGGTACCTTTCAAGTACCTCAAAATTCTTTTTGCTGCAGAAAAATGAATTTTACTTGGTTCACTCAAGAATCTGGACAGCAAGCTAACTGAGTGAGTTATGTCTGGCCTTGTATTAAGGTAGAGCAACGAGCCAATCAGCTTTCGGTAAAGAGACTCATCAACTTTTTCAGCATCATCATGAACTTGCAATTTCTCATTCAGAGCCATAGGTGAAGCTAAATTGTTAGGTGCGGAAGCTAAATTGGATTTGGCAAAAATTGAAATACTGCTGAAATTTAATTGAGTAGCTACTGCTCACTCTGATTTTCTTTAGATACTGATTACTAAAATTCTTGATACATGAATTACAAAAGATACCACTATATATAGTGTAGAATTCAAAGAAACTAATTAATAACTTGACTCTTCAAGACTTTGACTCCATATTCCAATACTTAGATTCATGCATCTTCTAAGTTCATGTACCTTCTGGATAAGATTACAAATTAAATACTTTCAACAAAAACCTTATAAGGTTGGTCGGCATTAGCAAGAAGTCCTTGAATAAAGAAGTTGCTAATTGCCTGGTCTTCTTCCCTAGCTCCAAGATGTGAGGAGATTAATTTAAGGGTCAAGGTAAAAAATAATTACTATTTTTAAATAGGTATAATATGCAAAAAAAATAACTCTATTATTCAACTTTAGTTTACACTATTATGCAAAAATTTGTATTTATTTGAAAATAGTGCATTATTTTTGTATCAATCCTTGATTATTTCTTAATTTAATTAGTTATGGTTAATGTTTGATTTACTAATACTTCTGTCTATGCAGCTGTGTACCCAGAACAGATAACATCTGTCCGCGTGTGAGTGGCTGTTTGCCCCTCTGGGATGTAAGTTTTGTGTTATCTTTTGGCTTTTACTGTTTGAAGATTACAACTAATAATAAACAACCTTCATTATATAATATTGTATTTTGACCACTTGATAATATAAATATTCCTTAATTTGTGGTGAATTTTGTTCTGTTGCGTTACTGATAAATGCCTGTATATCTACTTTGGTTCAGGAAAGAAATTACTAAATAGAGCCATAAACGACGCACTCTTCTCTAATGATGGGACAGATGTTTTACATGATCAGCATATATATAGAAGAAAAGCCATGTTTATATTCAAGAGCTGCTTCTTATCATTTGCCTGAATTCAGTTTCTATGTGCCCATTTAGCATATATATGTTACAGTTTCTCTACCCGATGACACTGCAACATCGTACATGATCTACTTCAAAGATTTTCTCCCCACAATACAATGTAATTGCCTGCTGTTTCATCAAGGATTTGGGTTTTTTTTTGGAGATGATAGTGGGTTCGACTAAGGATTTAGGGGTGTGTTTGTAGTTTCTACCATTACTTTTGTTTTTAGAAGTTCTGAGTCAAGTTCTACCAGATACATAAAAATATGTTTTTCTTTCTCTTTTCCACAGAGCAGTGATGGGAACACCCAATCACTAAAGTATACACACTAAGAAGGAAAGAAGATCAAGTGCACCAAGATTGATTTGATTGATTTGTTTACATAAATGCCAAAGATTTGGTCAATCTTAATTATTTATTTCCTTTCATAGATTTGGTTAGGGCTTAAGTTTGAGTATAAGAAAGTGTACATGGAGGAGAGGAGGGATAGAAAAGAATATTGTGAGTTTTATCTCTGCAGCAACTTGCTAGCAACTATAGGTTAATTCGAGATCAATACTCGGGTTTCTAGGATTCCTCGCTAGAGGTTTCATCAATTGGTACCAGAGCCAAACTCGATCATCACGATTCCGCTGAGATGACGTCCAACCGCCAAAGACCGTCGGCGTTGGAAACTTCGATGCAGAAGATGAGCGAGGCAATACGAACCATGTTGCTTCATATCCGAGGTCACAATCAAGCGAGACCACGAGATGGGGGCATCGGGACAGACGCAGCGACGACGGAAATGAGCGTTTTGTCAACATACGGAGACAAAACTATAGAGGGCGTGGCGGACGTTCTGGTCACAACGACCGAGCACACAAGGGACGTGACTTTGGAGTCTGGAAGGACGAGGGTTCATCAAGTAAGACAGATAGACTTCGGGAAGGGAAGCAGGAGTGGGACTCACATGAAGAAGCACGAGAAACAGATGACCCATTGTTTACCATGTACCCCAACCCGTTCCGACCAGATGGTGATGAATCTGACCGTGACGAAGAAGAATCTGATCCCACGAGTGAATCTGAGAATGAGTCTGAGGCATCAGCGATCAGCAATAGGACGGAAAAGCCTCGAGACCATCGACCAAGAGGAGTAAGAATGGAGTTCCCTAAATTCGTAGGCGAAGACCCGATTAATTGGCTCGACAAGGCAGAGCAGTATTTCGAACTCAAAGAGGTACGAAAACGCGATGCAGTTCAGATTGCGACTTATTATTTAGATGGCGAGGCACGCCAATGGTGGAGATGGTTTGAAAAGAACAGTGATGAAGATGAAATCTCGTGGAAAATATTTAGGAGATGATTGTTAATGAGATTCGGAACATCACAGACTGAAGACGCAAGCGAGGCTTTAAGCAAGTTGAGACACACGGGCCATTTTCGTGATTACCTTAAGGAGTTTGAAAAGCTAATGAATATGGCTTCCAATTGGCCTCAAAATGCGTTGATGGGAACTTTCATGGCGGGACTTAAACCTGAAATTTCCACAGAGCAGAAAATGTGGAAACCCAAAACCCTCAACGAAGCAGTGGAACTGGCCACCCGTAAGGACGAACAATTACGGTTATCCAAAGGGGGACCAAGCCAGCCACGAAGTGGAACATACCCATTCAACCGTAATCACCATCAAAAACCTGGGATCATGAGCCCAGCATACTCACACGGGCCTGTCGCCACAGCCCCGAAAACTTCCCCAAGCATGTCAACAGGCGGAAAAGGCAGATTACAGCTATCAAGTGAAGAGGTTGCACGTCGCAGGCAGGCTGGTTTATATTTCACGTGTGATGAAAAATACACATGGAACCATGTGTGCCCGAATGCTAAAATAATGAGGTTAATTGAAGAGGGTACGGATGAGGAATCGGATAACGGATGCCCAACGTACGATGAAGAGCCCGGAGAGACAGAAGCTGAAGTCGAAAAGATTCACTTGAAAGTGCTAAAAGAGCCGAACACCAAAGTCCATGGAGAGATGGCCGAGAAACTGATGATGCATAGGAGAGACCGAGCACTGAAATTCAGGGGTACGATCAATGGATGTCCTCTGCACGTTTTGGTGGATAGCGGGGCAACTCTAAACTTCATATCCACACGACTCGCTGAACATTTGTGGTTACCTATCACACATGAAGGCAAAGGCCGCCAAGTTCAAACTGGAGGTGGCCATTTCCTAGAAAGCAGTGTGATGCACGAGCACACCCCGGTGTTTATTCAAGGTATATGATTTTATGTTACACTGTATTCCTTAAATATACCTGGGGAAGATGTAATTTTTGGCATGCCTTGGTTGGAATCGGTGAGTCCGTTAGTGGTGGATTGCAATGAGTTGACAATGGGAATTTACTGTGGTGATGAGCTAAGGGAATTGAGAGGTGAGGGATATTCACCTTTAAATGCGAGTCGCACAAATTACTTGCATCGAACGTGGGCAGAAGGCAATACGTACTATATGTTGACTTCTTCATAAATTAACACTGAAGATGAGCGAGATCCAATAAGAGAAAAAAAGATTCAGCAACTGCTAAGTGAATTTGAGGCTGTCACTATTGCACCAAACTCATTACCTCCCCAGCGTGAGTTTGATCATCGGATTTGCCTTATCAACGAATTCAAACCAGTGAATGTGGCGCCTTACCGCTATGCACACTTCCAAAAGGATGAAATTGAGAGACAGGTGGAAGAAATGTTGGGGGCAGGTCTGATTAGAAATAGCACGAGCCCATTCTCTTCATCTGTGCTACTCGTAAGAAAGAAAGACGATACATGGAGATTTTACACGGACTACAGAGCCTTGAAATCTTGAATGCTGCCACTGTTAAAGACCGATTCCCTATTCCCACCATTGATGATATGCTTGACGAATTATATGGTGCCATGTTTTTCTCGAAGTTAGATTTACGGGCGGGGTATCATCAAATCCGCATGCATCCAGATGACTTTCACAAGACTGCCTTTCGAACGCACAATAGACATTACGAGTACCTTATCATGCCCTTCGGGTTAAGCAACTGTCCTTCTACATTTCAGGCCATAATGAATCATATCTTCTGGCCACATTTGCAGAAATTCGTTCTTGTGTTTTTTGATGACATATTGGTGTTTAGCAGGACATGGGGTGATCACTTGGAACATCTACGAGTGGTATTGATAATTTTACGCAACAATCAGTTTGTAATTAAGCCTTCCAAATGTTTCTTCGGTGTCACTGAAGTTGAGTATTTGGGTCATTTTATATCCCACGAAGGAGTTAGAGTGGACCCACAAAAGATTGATGATCTAAGAAGTTGGCCGATTCCAAATAACGTGACAGAATTAAGAGGGTTCTCGGGGTTACCGGCTATTACCGCAAGTTCTGGGTGCTGCACAATCTAACCAGGAAGAATCAATTTGTGTGGTCCGATGAGGCTCAAAAGGCGTTTGACAGCTTAAAACATGAATTAAGTTCGACGCCCATACTTGCATTACCCAATTTCGATGAAGAATTCATTATCGAGACCGATGCTTCAGGATATGGAATCGGGGCAGTTTTAACTCAGAATAAAAGGCCGATAGCCTATTTGAGAAAGAGCATTCCAGCCTCAAAGAGATCGTGGTCAGTTTACGAGAAAGAAATGCTTGCAGTGTTAGAAGCAATCCGCTGTTGGAGAACTTATCTTGTGGGTCGAAGATTCAAGATAGTCACTGATCAGCGGAGTCTGAAGTTTTTGTTGGAGCAACGGATCACTACCCCTGAACAAAAAAAATGGATCGCTAAGCTTGTGGGGTTTGACTATGAAATCATTTATCGTCCAGGGAGTGAGAATGACGCTAATACGCGCTGTCACGACGTAGGGACCATGATCGCCTGAACTCACTAGCTATATCGGCACCCATAACCGGCATTTGGGAGGAAATCGCTGCTGCAACAGTTGGCGATGCAGAATTGGGTCCCATATTGAGGCAACTGACCGAAGGCGAGCCAACCAAAGGATAATTTGGGGTGTGACATGGTTGTGTGACTGAGATGGGACGCGTCCGTGTTCCGAATGGTGAGATTCGGAAAAGATTAATACACGAGTTCCACACTTCAGCCTTTGGAGGCCATTCGGGGATCCTAAGAACGTATAAACGCCTACTACAGTTGTTCATTTGGCCTGGGCTAAAAAAGGACGTAAGTAAGTTTGTTCAAACATGTGATACTTGCCAACGTAACAAATCTGACAATCGAAGCCCAGGGGGATTGCTCGCGCCCCTACCTATTCCCCAGCAGATTTTGACCGACATATCGATGGATTTTATTACAGGTCTGCCCCGTTCAAAAGGAAGGGATGTTATCATGGTTGTGGTCAATCGCTTGTCAAAATACGCACATTTTGTGGCACTCAGCCATCCGTATTCAACACGTGATGTGGCTGATAGTTTTGTGAGAAACGTGATCCGTTTACATGGGGTCCCCAGTTCAATTGTCACGGATAGAGATAAGGTGTTCTTGAGCTCTTTTTAGCGTGAATTATTCAAGTCGCAAGGCACGCAGTTGAAGATGAGTTCTTCATATCATCCTCAAACCGACGGCCAAACCGAGGTGGTGAATCGATGTCTCGAACAATATCTTCGTTGTTTTACAGCCCATAAACCAAAAGATTGGGAAAAACATTTAGCCTGGGCGGAGTATTGGTATAACACATCTTATCAGCGCTCGATTGATATGACCCCATTCGAGGTTGTCTACGGTCGGCCCCCTATTCACCTTCCAGCTCACGAGCGAGGATCAACTACTGTTCAGGAGGTTGAAGTACAGCTTATGGAGCGTGATTCGTTACTATGGGAGTTGAGATACAATCTAGAAGCAGCTCAAAACAGAATGAAGCAATATGCGGACGCAAAACGTCGGCCAGAGGAGTTTAAGGTAGGCGATTGGGTGTACTTGAAGTTACAGTCGTATCGTCAGCAATCAGTGTTCAAAAGGGTATCTCAAAAGCTGGCAAGCAAATTCTTTGGACCGTATCGAGTGGTTGAGCGCATAGGCTTGGTGGCTTATCGGTTGGACCTACCGTCTGGGTCTCGAATCCACCCGATTTTCCACGTTTCACTACTACGTCGGAAGTTGGGAGAAATGATTCCAGTCTGTGCAACATTACCTCCCTACACCGCTGATGGAATACCTGATCTCAACCCACTAGAGGCACTGCAGTACCGCTGGAATCTGGGAAAAGGAGGAGCTGTCACGGAAGTTTTAATCCAGTGGAAACATTTCGATAGAGCTGATGCAACGTGGGAGGCCGGCGAAGAAATTAGAGCGTGGTTTCCAGATTTCAACCTTGAGGACAAGGTTCTTTTCCAAGGAAGGGGTGATGATGGGAATCAACACCCAATCACTAAAGTATACACACGAAGAAGGAAAGAAGATCAAGTGCACCAAGATTGATTTGATTGATTTGTTTAGGGCTTAAGTTTGAGTATAACACTACAAGAAAAATGATGTTATACAACGGTGGAAAGACAACGGTTCCGCTAAAAATCATTGTCTAAAGTAAAAAACATGTTGCTTAAAGAAGAACCGTTGTCTTTTATAGCAGGATTTTGATGATAGACAACGGTTATAGTGAGACGTTGTCTAAACCACAAAAGGCGCGTTGTAGAAAGTAACGTACTACAACGTTTTTAAACTGTTGTATATATCTGTTGTATATAAGTGGTTTTCAGGAAAATTTGCTAAATAACAACGGTTTCAAGTCGTTGTATATTTTCATAAAAACAGCGTTGTAGAAAGTGCCTTACGACAACAGTTTTGAACCGTTGTATATCTATGTTCTATATCAGTAAAATAACTTATAGACAATGGTTAATTAACTGTTGTATATAACCATAAAAGTGATGTATTAAAAAGTATGATACTACAACGATTTTCTAAATGTTGTATATCTTTATAATATGGTGTAGTATAAAACTATTTACTACAACAGTAGATGACCGTTGTAGTAACATGATATTTGATCAATTGTACATTTAACACTTTTAACTTATTAAAATATATAAAACTTTATATTATTTTGAAATAAAACTTTTAAAATTTAGAACTAGAATATCACCTTTTAAATTTAGGACTAGAATAGCACTTTAAACATTAATGCTTAGAAAAGTTAGAAATAACTCTTTCAATTCAATATTTTTTGACTAGTTATTATCTAATAACTTTGACTATTTGAACTAACACTTTTAAGTATATTTGAATAACACTTTAAAAAATTAAAAATACACTTTTTAACTATCATTTGGAATATTTTCAAAAAATCCCCAAACTCTTGCCCTATAAAATCTTCCCCAATTTCTTCCACCAAAATTTTATTTATTAACTATTTACTTAATTGTACTAAATTAGTACATAACCCCCTACTACTTGGATTAAAAAAATTATACATTAATTTTAAATTAAGTATTTAAATACTTTAGATTATACAATTGTATTAGAAAATATTTAAAAATAATTTTTTAACAATTTTAATATGATTATTATAAAAAATCTATTAAAATTAAAATATTAATATGACAGCGCCATTGAAGAAATTTTTTTGCCCTAGCCCACGTACACCGCCATTGAAGAAAATCGATCGAGAACTCTTTGCCTCCGCCTCTAGCCTCCAGCACCAGCGCAGTTTTCGTCCGCCTCCAGTGCCAGCGCCGCCAGCTTCCGCCTCTGGCTCCATCGCGAGCGCCGTCCGCCTCTGCCTCCGCCGCGAGCGCCGTCCGCCTCTGCCTCTGCCTCCAACGCCGTCTGCCTCCCGTCCGCCTCCCCCTCCAGCGCAGTCCTCCTCCAGCGCGGTTCGCCTCCAGATCTCCTCTCTCACTCAAGCATCGAATGAATGCTCAACGGTGGCATTCTCTTTTATCCAGGTATTAATATATCAATATCGTTGTTCCTCAATTTAAAACTGATCAAGTTCTATTTTGAATTTTATTTCAGATCTTATGGTATGGATGTGTGAAACTATTTTTTTAGGATTTAATAAATTTTGGATTGTGTGTGACAAGATTGCTTCTGAAATTGTATCTCAGATTTTCATGACTATTTCTCTAAGATAGCTCTCCATCGTTTCTCTTTTTAGGTCTTTCTCTTCGCCATGTCTCTCTCTTTGTTTAAAGGCAACTTGACTAGTCATGTTAAACAATTGAAAGAAGTCTTAGATGATGAGAAAATTTATTTTTCATATATAATCATACACATATATCTATGCACATGTTTTGTTCGATGAAATGTTTCAATAAAATAGGGTGTGTTTTAGCTTTTTTTATCCTTTGTAAATTGCATACACATATACTTAAGAATAACTAAAAATAATTAAGCATAGCATAATTAAGCAAGTAAAGCAGTTTGTCTCCATGTGCATAATTAAGCATGTAATTCAATTTGCCTTCTTCCATTACCAATAGTTATTAGTCATCTCTGTTTACTGAAATTGGGATTCTAGTATTTGAATGCTGGTGATTCAAGCAAGAGCTCTCAAATTAGTTTTGACTTGTTTAACTTAAACTAAATACACATAAGTTTTCTCCCCTTAATCACTACAAGTTTCAATAAAGGATTGTATTACTGCACTCAACGCACATAACTCATTTCAATAAAGTGGTGTGTTTGAGAGTGTCAATATTAATTAAGTGATTGAGAAGAATCCAACTTTAATTTATGTGATTCTCTACACCCCATATGGAGGAATCTTAGTTGTAAATTCTTGGAAATCCATATCAGACTTTTCCAAAGGAAAGGGTGTGATGAGGGTGGCATACCAAAATCTTGTAAGAAAATAATTCTTATATTGCTGTCATGAGAATTGTCCTGGCCGGGGTGAAAAGAAGCAATTCATGTAGTATATATAGGGCATCAACTTTATTTTGTGTGCAATTAGTAGTGTCATTAAAGGTTATTTTTCTAAATATAAAAAATTGCAGTGTAGCAAGCAGCATGAAGTAATTTATCCTTTTTAATTCATATTCACATTTTTTAATTCTGGTTGCTGTCTTTTTTAACCTCAAAGTGTGGGTATACTCCTTGTTGAATCTAACAATCAGATTTGGTAATGTTTCGATGAATTAGGTATCTAGACGCACTGCATTTTCGTGACAAAATGTTGTTAATTTTATATTATCTTAGTTGGAGTATGAATTGAAAAGAGATTGTAGATAGAATTTCATTGAAACAATCTTATGGTTTCATTACTTCTATAACGGCATAGGAGCATTAGTAGTGAAACAATCTTATTATTGTTGTTATGAATGCGCTCATCTATAAATTTAGAGTTTTGAAACTTCTAATTATTCTTCATCGTATAGGCGTTTATCGATCTGAGTCTTACTGCATAGCTATTCTCTATTGTGACGTGTACCACAGGCTTTTTTGCTCTAGTAGCTCATCACAGCAGGTACCTTTATTTTTCTGCCTATTATTTTTTATTTTCAACCGTTCTAGTGGATTAGATTAAATTGTCTTTTGATTTAGTTGAGCTGTGTCTCTACATATGTTGTATTATTTTTGGGTTGTGTCCCTGTATGTTTTAGGGTTGTATCTCTACATGTTTGAGGGCCGTGTCCCTAATTATTTTATGTGCTTAAGATTGCATGCCTATTTTTTGTCAGATTGTGTCACTACTTCCTTTTGGTTGGTGGAATCCTTGCCGGATAAGTATGGAATTTGTGTTACTTTGTGCTACTATTGTCCTTAAATTTTACCATAATTATTTGTAATTTTAATTCACTATTGATCATATGCAAGAGATGGACAAATGATGGATGTCCAAGGATAGGTTGTCTATAGAGTATCGTCTAGGAGTAGATGAATTCATACGCTATGCAAGTGAAAATGTGAAGGATATTAATGATATGTCATGTCCTTGTGCAAAGTGTGGAAATTTGAAGAGGTCCACATCTACTCGAGTAAAAGCAAATTTAATGTGTAATGGTGTAGATAGACAATACAAAAAATGGGTGTGGCATGGAGAAAAACCCAAACTATATTTTGTAATTATTTTCAATGGATTTTATATAGATACATATTTTTTTTGTAGTTCCCAAAAACTGCATCTTACTCCATGAATGAAATGAATCAAGTGCGGCAAGAATGGACTGAATGCATTATGTCGAATGTGTATGAATAGATCAAGGTTTGTTCTTCGTTGTGTTTTAGCTCTTAATATATCCTATTTATCAATGATATTCAATGTAGGTTTTAGCAAATATGTTTATGCGTACATGTTATATATGTTAGTGAACTTGTGAGTTGCTTTAGTTTGAGTTACTCCTTATTTTCTTGATTTTAATGTATATTAAAATTTTAATTGGAATTCAAAATATACACGTATGGTGATTTATGAAGCCAATAGTTATATATTGTGTGTCTTGCTTCATTATTGATTTTTTGGCTTGTTAAAATGTTATATGTTTTCAATATAGCTAGTGATGAGCATTGAAGAAGGTGCACGAATGTTGAAGGTAGAGACATTTTTTTTGGTTGTGGAACATGCATGAACAGTGATGATAGTGGAATTTTTGTAAACGAATTTGGTAGACAATGTTTTAGAACTGTAGTATATCTTGTGATTTTAGAACCGTAGTGTATCTTGTGATTTTATTATAATTTTATGCTACAACAACATTAATTTTGGAATATACGACGATCATTAAATGTTGTATAAACAACTAAAGACAACGGTCGAAAACCGTTGTACATAAATTTATTTTAAGCTACAACTACGTTTAATATGTACAAAGACAACGGTCGATAAAACATTGTAAAAATATAAAGACAACAGTCGATAACTGTTGTCTATCAATTCAGTTTAAAATGCAACTATGTTTAATTTATAAAAAGACAACGGTTAATAACCGTTGTTGTCTATCAAAATTTATTATGATTTTACAACAACTTTTTTTTAAATACAACGGTTTATGACCGTTGTATAAAAACATAAACCACAACGGTCCAAAACCGTTGTCTTTCCATTGTCTATCAAAATTTATTATGATTCTACAACTTTTTGTGAAATACAACGGTTTATGACCGTTGTATAAAAATATAAACCACAACGGTCCAAAAATGTTGTCTTTCCATTGTTCAACCGTTGTAGATGGGACCGTTGTAGTAGGTATGTGCGTATATACAACGGTCTATGACCGTTGTAATACATAATAAAGACAACCGTCATAAACCTTTGTCTATACTCACCTACCTACTACAACAGACCGATCTACAACGGTTTGGATTATGGAAAGACAACGGTTTCGAACCCTTGTCTTTCAATGATTTTCTTGTAGTGTAAGAAAGTGTACATGAAGGAGAGGAGGGATAGAAAAGAATATTGTGAGTTTTATCTCTGCAGCAACTTGCTAGCAACTAGGTTAATTCGAGATCAATACTCGGGTTTCTAGGATTCCTCGCTGGAGGTTTAATCAAGCAGCCTTATATATCATTCTCTCTTAAATCTTAATCAAATATCTCCCTCCAAATCTATTTGCTCTGTGTGGATTGGATCTTCCTTTCTTGCTACAGTTTCTCCTGTTTTGGTAGCTTATCTGTAACATATCGTGTAATACGTTGCAGTTTCATCGTGCTTTTGGCACCAGGTAAGTGTGCCTGTTGTTCTGACTAATCTCAATTGTACAATAGGCTACAGTGATGAGAGAAAATTACATGGTTCAGAGCTGCTGCTCAATTCCAAGCGGTATCATGATACATGTCGATGTAAGTTTAGATACCAACTGTTGGATCATTGGAAGAACCTCTGTCTAAGGTGGTGTAATGTTCATCAACTAATTGCCGATTACTTCAATTATCTCCATATTTATGTTGCTGTTGATGATGTTCAGTTCGATGCCTAGACATACTAATGGATGTATACTGAATTCTGTATATTGTTATTTGTTAATGATTGAAAATTCATCTATTCGGTTCATTGTAGGAAACTAAAAAACACTATATTTAAAGACCACGTCCACATATATTTTGAGGTGATTATAGCAGACATAAATTTATGAAGTTCTCCAATCTATATGTTTTAGAATTTAGATAAGCTGATTGGCATTTTGACAACAAGATGCACGGAGGCATTCTGGCAACAAGATGCACGACGCAGGAAGTGTACCTCGGTTGAGGTTCTGCATAAATTCTTGCATGTTAACAATTTCCAAGTATTTATCAATTATGTGTAACATTTTCAGATAGTAAACTTGTGCAGTAAAAGAATTGATGTGCTGTAATTGTGTGCAAAACGATGTAAATCTGGCATTATTCTCTGTGAATGACTGAGGCCTCAAGTGTCACTGTGCTCTAGGGCAGGAGAAGTTATATATGATGTGGAGACACAACATACATATATAAACATCTTAAAACGCATCTACAGTTTTGATTGAAATTAGTAAGTTTCAATTGAGATATTAAATTGTCGCATTGAATTGGGTTATTATAAAAAAGACACGGGATGATTTATTCTGAGAGAAGAGAAAGAATTTAAGAATTGCAACATGGTTTTCAAATCTAACATCTTATCTGAGATATTAGCCATCGTCATGATTACTGGAGCAATACTAGATATTTCGGAAGCAATAAGGCAATCGAGTTTGGAAGGCCCGTCCACTTCACCATCGAAGAGTAACAAAGATGAGTGTTACAAGAATCTCACACAAGATTGTAGGAGCTTGATTTTTGAACCCAGATGTGACTACTCCCCACCAAGCTGGGGGGACTGTTGTTATCAACTAATTGCTAATGTCACAAGTGAATGCTTCTATGATGTAATGCTTAAGGAAGCCCCTTGCAAAGCGAATGCAACGTGGGTTTGGGAGGATTGCCATGATTAATAAGTGTTTAATTGCTACCTTACGTTAGATGTACTACAAAGTAATGAGGCTTTGCCTAGATAACTACTCCACATGAAATATAATTGATGAGAATCTATGAGAGAATTAAAGGCATTTCTTTTTTCATTCCAACATTACCACTTTACAATATAGGTCCTATTAACTTTTAAATTTTGACGAATAAGATCATTTTATTAAAAAGAAAAGAAAAAGGTTAACCAAACTCACGGAAGTGTCAAAAATGATCGGATGGGTCTCATTAAAACCTCGTCGTAAACCACCCTTGTGGACAAATCGGACAGAGGGAAAAAGAGTGCAACCATCCAACCATACTTCCAAGGAACAGGCTCAGAATACAAAGCCAGAGAAATTCCAAAAAACAAACCGAAGGGCAAACCCAAAAACAGTTAAGTCCTAAAATATTCCATATTCATATCCTCATAAAGAAATCCGAAACCAGATAGGGACGGCAAAGAACCCAGATGTAAGGACGCAGCCACAACCTCTCATTTTGCGCAACACACGTGAGATTAATTAATCTCCAAAATCCAACCGGGATGCTCGAAAACAGAACTTTGGGTTCAAAAATTGCCACCACATCCGGTTTATGTAACTGAAAAAGGGCCAACAACGCATTCCTTGTTTGATCATTCCCTAACCGTTCAGTATTCCAGGACAATACAATCATCGATCCAGATTCGAGCCGTGCTTCGGCGACTGTGAAAACATATCATCCTCCTCTAGTCGATCCGCCCAGCTCCGACGTGCAACCAAAGCCATCTCCTTTGACTTAGGAGCCAAGTTATCAATCACAAATGTAGCAGTGTCCACCGGCAAAGAGGAGTCGCCTTGCTGCACACCAACTGCGGAGAGGGCACAGTCGCGCTGTGCAAGTGAATGGCGAAACTCACTGCACCCCTACTGCCCATCAGCAAGTCCAGGGGGCTCAGGGGGTGTCCTTGTAGTAGACCTCGGGTGTTCTCCCGAAATCTCGTGCGGAAACCTGTGAGGTGGGGCGTGCTCTACCTCGCGAAGGGCTTTTTTGATAGAGACGCCTGTTGGTATAGAAACATCCTGGAATTGAAATTTCGTCCGGGACCGAGAGGGCCGAACTTCCTCCCAGCCTAAATCCGCATTCGTAGCAGCAGGTGCAGAGGAGTCAGAGTTAAGAGGAACCAAAGCCCGACTTAAGTCCTCCTCCCGCTGAGGAGAATTCAACGAAATACCCTCACATCCAGCAAGACCTGCCGCCTCATTATCCAACTCAGAATCCACGGTAGCAGCTTGCCCGGCGTCATGACCCACTTCTTGCGTCGTAGTGCTCCGTCTCTTTTGCCTACTTCGACTCCTTCCTCTCTTTTCTGGGCCCGGTTTAACCTGCCAGACTTGGGGCATTTGCTAGTTGAGTGCCCCACTACATTACACTCCCTACAAAACTCCGGAAGATTTTCATAGTGTAACGTGGTGAAAGTAAATTGGTTAGCCCTCTTGTACATAATCCGTTGCTCCAAATTATTTTTCAAATCCACCTCAATAAGCATACGTGCGTAATGTCCCATCGTGCGCTCCACAGTATTCCTATCAACCCGGATTAAATTCCCTACAACAGCAGCAAGTGATTCCAAAATCTTCGAATGCCAGTATTCAATTGGCAGGTCCATGAAACGTACCCAGACTTGGACCAAAGAAGTATTGATCTTGTTAGGGTTGAAATCCGGGACCCAATTTTGCAACCGAAAATGTCCCGACTCTAGTTGCCAACTTCGACGTTTACCCACCCTGTCCTTATCGGCTTCCGAACCAAAAAGCACAGTGAAGTAGCCTTTCCCCATAGGAATTACCTTTCCGAAGATAATCGCCAAGCGCCCTTGAGTGCCTCCAGAAGAGCCAGACGAGTCAACCACGGTTTCCCCGGTTGAGTAAACATGCTACCAATAAGAGCAGTACCAAAGTCCCTTACACTTTTTTGATACGCCAATTCATCCACCTCTACAATGTAAAACTCACCCTGCCTAACCGGTTTAGAAACTGGATAAATTTTGTAACTTATATTTATCAACTTTTAAATTTTGATTTTTGTCCTATATTTGCACTTTTAAGTTTTAATTTTTTTTCTATTGAATTTTAAATTCTGATTTTCATTTTGTAATTTATATTTATCAAAATCAAAGATTTGTAAAAGTGTGTAAGTTACAAGAGGAATCAAACTCTAAAAGTTAAAAGGACTAAAAAAAAATGAAAAGTGTGCAAGTTAAAAGACAAAATCCAAAATTTAAAAGTGAATAGGACCAAAATTAAAGAGTGGTAAAGTTACATGACAATTATTTTTTTTTTTTCGTGAGATAGGAAAATCACAAGATGAGCAGTTTACAGATTTGCAGAAGGTATATAAAAAATTTAGAGTGATGAAATTTTAAACTTGTAGTACAAAAAAGTTAGACACATGATCTCAAGGTTGCATAATCGATTATCT
>JAPKLY010003171.1:0-12821 GCA_026898435.1 Prunella vulgaris | reverse complement strand
TATTTTTATAGAATAAATATTTTTATATAATATAAAGAGTAAATTATGTTTTACTATAAAAATAAATATTAATTTTTCACAAATATATTATTTATTTTTATAGAAATAATTATTTTTTCATATAACAACACATATTAAATAGAAAAAAATGTATTACGACATGATCAATATAACTAGATTATAAAAGAAAGATGAATAAATAAGAAACTCATATTTATTCTTATAAAAACTCATTTTGTTTTATAGTAACATACGTTTGTCCATATAGTAACACAAAATGAGGAGTAAATGTATGTTACAATTAGAGCAAATGTATGTTACTATCATATAAAATGTTATTCTTTTTATATATATTCATTTATTTTTATATATATAAGTATTTTTTATATAATATTGTTGATCTGACGAACTAACACTATTAGCATGTAGATAATTGCTAAGGTTTGGCAGGTCGCCAGGGCTCACCCGGATCCGCATAAATGTTGAGCTCGCCCCACTTGGGGGGCAGCTCACCGGCGTAGCTCGCCCCAGAGCTCGCCCCCTATCCCCATGAAGACCTCGCCGAGGTCCATCATCATACGGCGCCCGTAAGTCACACAAAGGCACTGGAGCTCGCTCGAACCACTGGAGCCCCCATCTGAGCTCGCCCATGAGCTCGCCTTTTAGCCGATAGGATCCCGATGGTGCGCTCTTTTTTCCTCCGTCCGGTTTGTCCACAAGGGTGGTTTACGGTGAGGTTTTTAATGAGACCCATCAAGTCTAAGGCATAGGAGTAGGGCGAGGCACAACATAGGGAGCAGTGTAAGGGACCAGGACGAGGGTTACGGACCCTCGTCAACACCGGAAACCATATAGGCTCGTAAGGTGCCGTCTCACACTCGCACACCTATAAATAAGACCTCTCTTGTACTATTCACACAATTTTAATACATTTTCCTACACTCTACTTTCTCTCTCTAAGCTCTCTCTCTCTCTACATTATCTCCCCAAGAACATAAAATCATAATATTATTGTTTGGTAGAATTAATTCGTTATAAAGCCACATAAACGATCACGATTAAGAAATTCTATCAATAATTTGGCGCTAGAAGAAGGGTCGGTCGAATCTGAAATTTAAAATTTTCAAGGACAAAAATTAGGGTTTGTTTGAAGGTTTGAAGATTTGAAGGTGTTCTTGATAAAACTCAAGAACACTTGAAGATACACATACATATTCATTCCCTTGGACGAAAAACCCAGATTCCCGGGCGAAAACTCAAATTCTCAAATTCACAAATTCTGCCCGGAAAAAGTTTTCAAACGCGCGCGTGTACACGAATAAACCGAATTTCGAATAATTCGTCACACGCGAGGCTAGACGAAAACTTGCACAGCTCCACCCAAGCTGGACGGCCTCCATCCCGGCGACCTCCCTCCACCTCGGCGACCTGCAGCGAGCTACCCCCTCCTAAATCCAAAAATGGCTAACACTCGAGCCGCCAAAGGACAGACCTCCGCAGCTGAGGGAAGGTCTAAAGGAGGTGACCAAAACCAGGCCGAGGTGGAGACCTCACGCCAGGTGGTGGAGACCTCACAACCACCTCCCCAGAAGAGCACCACAGCTCCGCAACCTCCACGAGTTGTGGTGACCCTGGAAGACTTGGCCCCCGCCCTGAGGGACCTGGCCAGCAACCCCGACGAGCTCCAACGCACCATCGCGACCTTACAAAGGTTGCAGCAGAGGCAGCAGGATGAGCTCGCCCTGGTACCCAGGCGAGCTCCAGCTGCCGAAGCCCGGGAGCAGACCAGGCCCACCCAGGGCACCCAGACCCGGGGAGATTACAGCGCCCTCCCCACCGAGCAGGAGGTGAACTCGGCACAAGCTCGCCAGCATAGGGAGAGGACCGGCAAGGCCAAGATGGTGGAGGAGGATCCCCCTCCTTACACCGGAAGGGAGTCGGCCTACACCGGGGCATCCGGCACCCACCAGTTTCAAAGGAGGGAAGTCCTCCAAGGCCGCCTGGGCCCGAGATACGGGGAAAATGAGAGGACGGTAGCCCTAGCTGCGTCCCACGGGGACTCCGACCAACAACCGCTCAGGTCCGCCCACGAAAGGTTGAGGAGGCCCGCCACTGACCGGCTAGGCCCCCATGGCGGACGTCAATTCCAGCCCGCCACTGAGAGGTCACCCCAGAGTGAGGCACCTCGGGGGCGTGGGTCCCCGAGACGTACGACCATCGAGCAACCTCCGCCGGAGGTGACCCGTGATGACGAGCTGGCCTCACTGAAAAAGGTCGTCGAAATGCTACAAGCACAAGTAGCGGCCAAGTCTGGCGGACCTGATGCCACGACTCTCCCCACATCTCCATTGGCACCTGCCATCCTCCGCGCACCAGTCCAGAAGAAAATCCAGTTCCCGGTGATGACCGCATACGAGGGCGAATCTGACCCGAAAGTCCACCTGGCCAAGTACGCCAGTGCCGAAACTTCCCACTGACCCTAGGGGACCGAGCTCACCACTGGTTCTCTTCACTCGCCCCGGGGTCGATCTGCTCATTCGGCCAACTCTCGCGGGAATTCCTGGCTCACTTCTCTGGGTTCGGATCCTACCTTATCCAGAAGCACCGACTCGCCAACATCCACCAAGGCGAGAACGAGACCGACCAGCAGTACCTGGAAAGGTTCGACAAAATCCTGTTAGAAGGTGAGCCGGTGAGCGAGGACACCAAGGTCGTCGCGGCGATGGCCGGACTTAAGAGGGGCACCGACCTTTGGAAGGAGATGCACCTCGCATGTCCCAACACTTACACCGAATTTCGCCATAAGGCGGGGGTGTTCGCGGCCATGCAGGAAGCACTGCTCAAAGAAGTTGGTGCCCACGAAGAGAGGAAACCCTACGGGAAGAAGTCCGGGGGCATCTACAAAGCTCCCCGGAACTTAAAAGCCTTTGGCGAGGGAGACGAGCTCAAAGAAAAGCTCAACCAGGTCCTCACTGTCTCCGTTGACCACTTCTTCACCGCCGTCAAAGGCAAGGCTATGCTGGAGGAGCCGAGGCGGATCCGCCAAGACCGCACGAAGCTCAACCCTAAAAAATTCTGCGCCTACCACCAAGCCATCGGCCACTTCACCAGCTAGTGTCGAGACCTCCTCAAACAGCTCTGGAAATTCTACGAGGATGGTAAGCTGGCGGAGTTCGTGAAGAAGGCCCCAGCTAAGAGGCCAAGGTTCGAGAGGAGGGCTACCTCCGATGATGAGGATGAGGAAGCGGACCAACCTGGTCCCCAGAACAGGCGGAGGGCACCTCCTCAACCTCAGCAAAACTTGGAGCCCACCCGAGAACTCCTAGTTCTCGAGGAGGAGATCGGAGCTGCCAGAGGTCTCTAAGACGGGGGGATCTCCATATCCAAGAGGAAGAGGAAGGCCGAAATCTGGGCCATAAACCAAGTCCAGGAAGACAGCTTCGGCCCCAGATCCGTCTCACAGCTTACTGATGAGCTGACATTCTCCTCGGCGGACCTGGAAGGGGTACTGATGCCCCACAACGACCCGCCAACATCATGAACGTCCGAGTCCACAGACTACTTGTGGACACCGGCGCATTCACCAACATTCTCTTCAAATCCACCTTAGATGCCTTAGGTGATTTTGAGTCGTATCTGGAACCTAGCAACGCTAGGATAGTGGGGTTCGGAGAAGCTGTAACCGTCCCCCTAGGTAGTGTTAGGTTGAGCGTCCAACTTGTATCGGTTGAGGACCCCGAAAGGAGACAGACTAGGCTCATAGATTTCCTAGTTGTCGACCAGCAGTCCTCCTACAACGGGTTCCTCGGCCGCCCGTTTATTAATGAATTCAAAGTGGCGTGTTCGACCTACTACTACTGTTTGAAATTCCCAACTCCAAAAGGCGCCGGGACTATAAAAGGTGACCAGAAAAAGACTTGAGAATGTTTACTCCAAATGAAAGATGGCCAGGTCAAAAAAGCGGTGACACGAGTCCAAGTCCTTGAAGAGGACGTGCAGATTCCAGCAGACGAGCCAAACATCCTAGACGTCGTCTCGGTCGAAACTGAGATGATAGAGGTAGGCGAATCTGTCGGAGACAGACCAAGGCACAGGACCTGCGCAAGATACACAACCGGCACTAATGGAGGGATTGGAAGAAACCCAAGTGTTGGGACCTGCGCAGGGGTCGGGACCTGCGCAGGAACAACAACATGCTCCCATGTCCGGTTCGACTTTCGAGCAACCAACAACGAGGCCGAGTATGAAGCGTTGATAGCAGGACTTAGGCTATCATTAGCTGTAGGGGCAACCAATCTTCAAGTTTTTGGAGATTCCCAGCTAATAATATCCCAAGTTCAGAGGGAATATGAGGCAAAAGACCAGCAGATGATGACCTATCAAAAGATAGCCGCGCATCTGATCTCGATGTTCACACAGGTCTACATCAACCAGATACCGCGACTAGAAAATACGCAAGCAGACGCCCTAGCCCGGCTAGCTACCAGCAATGGCGAGGCCGAATTCACGGAGGTTGTAATCACCACACTTAAAAACCCCTCGACATCCGATTATGAGATAAATCAAACCTCGAGTGGGGGGCAGGAAGATGGTGAAGATTGGTGCACTCCAATCCAAAAATATCTGACAGACAGAACAACCCCCGTGGACACCTGAGAAGCTAGCCGGCTAGTAAAGCAAGCTGCCAGATATACGCTGCTGGATGGCCAACTCTACAAACGTGGATTCTCTCTACCCCTACTCAAGTGCCTAACTAAGAAGCAGGGGTCCAAAGTGTTAGAAGAAATCCATGAAGGAATTTGTGGGAGTCACGCTGGGGGGCAAGCATTGGCATATAAGACGATCAGACAGGGCTACTACTGGCCCACTCTTCGCAAGGATGCCATCAGCTTCGCTCGAAGGTGCATAAAGTGCCAACTTTTCGCGCCTAACATCCACTCCCCAGCCAACCAGTTGAAGTCGGTTTTCAGTCCATGGCCTTTCGCGAAATGGGGAATCGACTTGATCGGCCCATTTCCACCCGGTAGAGGCGGTGTAAAGGTTGCTGTTGTAGCAGTAGACTACTACACTAAGTGGGCTGAGGCCGAAGCTCTCACAACAATAACCCA
Organism: Prunella vulgaris; assembly: GCA_026898435.1. Taxonomy (NCBI): domain Eukaryota; kingdom Viridiplantae; phylum Streptophyta; class Magnoliopsida; order Lamiales; family Lamiaceae; genus Prunella; species Prunella vulgaris. The sequence continues at coordinate 7,713 of JAPKLY010003171.1, read as the reverse complement.
AGAGAGGATGATCGGCTTCATATGGAAAAACCTGATCTGCAGATTCGGACTCCCACAGTCGATCATCACGGATAATGGAACACAGTTCGACGGACAAAAGTTGAGGGACTTCTGCAGTTCATGGAACATCAGGAAACACTACTCAACCCCATACCATCCCCAGTCGAACGGTCAGGTCGAGGCGGTGAACAAGATTCTGAAACACATATTGAAGCTCCGCCTCGAAGAGAAGAAAGGGAGCTGGGCAGACGAACTCCCGGAGGTCCTATGGTCTTATAGAACTTCCTATAGGGCCAGCACCGGAGAGACCCCGTTTGCTCTAGCCTTCGGGACTGAGGCAGTGGTGCCCGTCGAAGTCCAAAACAAGACTTGGAAGGTGGTAGGGTATGATGAAGAAAAGAATGATGAAGCCCTGACAGTAGAGAAGGATCTGATAGAAGAGACCAGAGCTTCGTCAGAAATGAAGAACGCCACCTACAAGCGCAGAGCAGAGCAGAAAAATATTACAACTCTCAGGTCCGAGACCGGAAATTCAAGGTCGGAGACCTGGTGTTGAAAAAGAAATTGATGGCCCCACCAGGTGTATTCGGTTCAAACTGGGAAGGACCGTTCCGGGTCACCGCAGCCTGGCCAAACGGAACTTATGATCTAGAAGACGCTGAAGGCAATGCCTCGTCATACACCTGGAGTGCGTCCCACCTGAAAAAGTTCTACCAATAGACTAGAATCTTGTAATAGACTAGTCGAAGGTTTACATCAGAAATGTCGATGGAAACCGATGTAAATTATGTTGCTATAAAAAGTCAGAAAATTTGTAAAGTCAGAAAAATTCCCAAAAAATTCCCAAGTGTTTGGACCTGTGCAGCTCTCCAACCTGGCGAGCTGCACCAGGTCGCCCACTGCTCAAGAGAGCTCGCTAAGCCCAGCTCGCCAACATACTCGAAAATCCGCAATGCGCAAGGACCAAGGTCCCAAGCGTTGTAATTAAATAGCTCGAAGGCAAAGGCCAAAGTGCCCAAGGTTGCGAAGGTACCCTTTTCAAAGGGTCGCTAAGCACCTACTGCCATAAGTTAGAAAAATTCGCGAAAAAGACGAAAAAAATGTCCAGGGCAAGGTTCGCGAAACCCAATGCCCCAACGTGAATCAATCGAAGTGCAGTTCGCCGCCCTAAGTGGCCTAAGATGAGCAATTCGCGGCCCTAAGTGGCGTAAGACGAAGAATACGCACTCTCAAAACAGAGGTACAATTCGTAGTCGAAAGTGACGTAAAATGAACGATTCGCTTCTCAAAGTAGAATAAGACGAACAATTATGTACCAGAAAAATAAACAAGAACGAGCTATTTAAAAATTATAACGTAAAAGCGCAAAGACGTAAGAGAGTTAGACAAAAAATGCTCGATTTCTTTTCAAAAGACACTTACTTGAAAATTCCTAAGTGTTCGAAGTATTGCTAGCCACAAAGGCCGACTAGCTAGCCATCTTTGAACTACAAAAAGCTCCTTCTGGGCGAGCTGCACGTGCCCGACGAGCTGCATCTACTTAGACAAAAACAAAGATTACAAAAAGAGCTCCTTCTAGGCGAGCTATGAAGCTTAGCGACCTACTGCGAGAAATGAAAAAGGTTATTCTAGAAAACAAGGAAAAATGCCTAAGTGTTGGAAGGTGCGGGGGCAGCAGGTACCTCGGCAGCGGCCTTGGTAGGGGCAGCGGCGACCTGGGTAGCGGGAATGGCGAGCTCAGCCTCAGAAGTGATATTGCTAGTTAGCCCGCTGGCATCGAACTCGCCCAAATTCAGTATGGCGTCCCCACAGGCCTCCTGCAGTTGCTCGACAGTGAGGGGGACACGTTCCTCCTCGCTGGCGACCTCCTCTGCCTCGCCAAGGTTCAAGTCTGGCACCTCGACTGTTTTGATGACTTGGAAGCGGTCCGGTACAAAGTCGAGGGGAATGCCGAGCTCAGGGAGGTCGCCGATGTCCAGCTCGGTGCCATCGGGAAAGGGAACCCGGTCCAGGCAGGCCTTGAAGTCGCCCACAACTGCCTCCACCTTGTCGTCCTTGTGAGCTCGAGCCCACCAGAGAGTTCGCAAAACCTCGGCATAACATTGGACGCATCCTTTGTCAGAGGCATCGGCCTTCACGACCGCCAGATCCGGCGAGGAGGAAGCGGCATTCCGCAGCTCGGCAACTTCGTTGGCCTTCGCCTCCAGCTCGCCCCTTAGCCTCTCACATTCGGCGTTGGAGCTCTTCACAAGGCCCCGCTGCAGTGCGAGGTCCTTCTTTGTAATCCCGTGGTGGCCGACCTCCTGGGCGAGCTGGGCGGCGAGCTCATCTTCCTTGGCCTTTATCCTCACCTCCGTCTCCTGCTCGAGCCTGGCGAGCCGCCTTTGGACATTCTCGAGCTGTTGAAGGGCATTTTGCTCGGCGGCCAATGAGGCCTCGGCCCTTTCCTCGGCGAGCTGCGCCTGCTTTTTCGCCTTGTCAGCAGTGTCCGCCAACGCCAACATCCTTTTATTCCTGTCGGAGCGACCTGCCTCCAACTCGGCGACCTGCTCGAGAGCCTTCTGATTGGCGAGCACCAATCTACTCGCATGATGGGCCGAGAGGAGGAGGTTCTCCTTCAGATCCTGGCTATTGATGTTCACCACCGACAGGGTCGTCCAATGCCTCGGCATCTCACTCACAGCATTTCGGGCCACGCCCGGAGGGAGGCTCCGCATCGACGTTAGGGAGCGAGATCGCTCGAAGGCGTGCAGGGCCTTGTGGCGATTCAGGAAGGCGATTGGGGCATAACTGCAAGATCAAAGCAGATAGAAAATCTTAGAAAAACAGAAAACTGTTGGTCCCTAAAGAAGACTTTGAGTCTTCTTGTTTTGAAAACAGCTGACTTTACAATCAGCTGAGTGCGCAGTGATTTTGTGTGCGGAAACGTTTTAAATTAAATCATTTTAATGAAAACCTTTTATTTAGTGCAGCAAGTAGGAGCAATTAAAATAAAGCAAGTAAAAGACACGAGATTTATAGTGGTTCGGACCAACTGTAGTACATCCACTCTCCTCAAACCAACTTGGACTTGAGGGGCTATCTACTCACTTACTAACTTCCTTCCTTACAACTTTCAAGAGAAAACTCTCTTACAACTCTTGTTAGTGTACACTTGCATCTAACTTCTAGACTTCTACAAAGTCTTTACAAATGATAAATAAATATGTAGAGTTGTGTGAGTACAAAGAGAATTGTGTAGCGATTCTACTAGTTGATCTTGTGTAAAACTTATATAAATCTTCTCTATGGTACTCATATTTATAAGTGTCAAATACTAGTCGTTAGAGTTGACTAGAATTTAAAATCCCTATAAATATGTAATCAATCAATCAAAGTGAGTTGATTGATTCTTGATCTCCAAGTTGATATCTTTCCATCTTGGCTTGATTGATTCTTGATCTCTAGATTGATATCTTTCCATCTTGGCTTTGATCTTCAATCTAATTTGACTTGATTGATTGCCTATGATTCTGGAAATCATGTTGCTGTGATCTTGTCCCCTTGACATGATTGACTTTTTGTAAATAGATCTTCTATGCAACAGCTTCAGATGACCTCAGCTGCTGTTGGTGGTCCTCGTCTGATATGTTCAGGGCTCAGCTGGTATGTTGAGTCATAGCTGTCCTGAACATGTCTCAGCTGATCTGGGTGCTTCTCTGCTGATTTTGTCCTCGTCTAATTTCGGTACCTCAGTTGGTCTGACATCAGCTGATCTGGACCTCAGCTGATCTAACCTCAGCTGATCTGACATCAGCTGACCTGACATCAGCTGATATCTAGCACCTCAGCTGACCTTCACCTAAGCTGACCATCCTTAGCTGATCTGACCTCAGCTGATCAGCTGACCTCCCAAGATCATCTGGTTTTAATGACATCAAAACATAAGGGATTTCCCAACAAAAACAATAAACAATGAAGATCGACTAGGCGAACTACTCACTGAGCTCGGTCAGGGTCCCAACCAAGGAGCGTGTCGTCATTGGTTTGCACCCCGAATGGAGATGGCGAGGGGGGCGAGCTCCGGATGGGCGTGGCTGCCAGCGGGGCAGCGGATTGAGCGGATCCCCCCTGCCCGGACCTCGCCGAGATCCTCTCAACTCGATCGGAGTCCTCGTCGACCAGGCCCGTGTACCTAGTCCTCTTGCGAGCTGGGGGATTCTCCTCACCAGCTCGGGATCCTTCACCCCTTTGGGACCCCCTTTTTCCTCGACCAGCTCACCCCCCACCTCGGCCGGTCCGAGCGACCTCCGTAGCCTTGGACTTCTCGGGAACCTTAGACTTCTCGGGAGCCTTGTCCCTCTGGGTCCCCAACCCCCTACCTCGCCCTTCTTAGAGGCGAGCTCTGCCTCCTTGCTCGCCTCCAACGCGAGCACGGACGGCGGGGCAAGTCTGTTGGGGCGAGGTGGGCCCATTTCAAATCGTTCCTTGACAAGTTGGTAGGCCTCGGGGACCTCAGCGATTGGGATTGCAACGAAGCTACCATCTGCACAAAAATTGAAAATGTCAGCATGATGGGCGAGTTACACCCCCCCATAGGCGAGTTCCGAAGAGTTGAACCTGAGAGCTCGGGACCTTGGATATCGAGGTGGTGCGGCAGTGTGAGGAGCCCGGCGAGCCGCAGGCAATGGTGCGCGCACAGGTGGGCGACCTGCCTATCCTTCTCGCTTCTCAACAACAGATGGCGCGCACCACGTCAAACTGGGCCGACACCTTAGGCCTGCCCCTGCTAGATTTGTGGCGCTTCGGAACTGCAAAAAGAAAGGAAATTAGAATTAGTATATCTAATTCAACCCACACACACCGAAATAGGCGACCTACTGCTGGCTTCCCCGTATCCCTCCGGAGTGGGAATACGGTCACCTCGCCCGTGGTACGTGCTGGAGGCTCGTCAGTCCCTGCCTACGAAGAAAAACTACTTCTTCAAATCACGGACTTTATTGGGCAAGTCCCAGAGGAATTTTTCCCCAGGGTGAGCTTTCAGATAGTAGTATCCCGCGCCGTCTTGCGCCCGCTTGGTCATGGCGAAGAGCTCGCCCAGGTCCGCCGAGGTCGTCGCGTTCTCATAGCCCTCCAATCCAAAGACGGACAGGGCGGCGAGGAGGTTGCTCCATGCATTCGGGGTAAGTTGAGTGATGGCCAGATTATTGTCGGCAAGGTATTGGCCGATGATTGGGTGCAATGGCAATGAAAGCCCGGCCCTTAGAACATCGACGTTCACAGCGGTCATCCCCTCAGGAGGTGCGTCGGCCCGCTCATTCTTCATTGGAGCATACATGAAGATGTCGAGCGGGATGCGATACTACCTGCGTATGATGGGCAGGTCGCATTCATCAATAAGGCTCATGACCTCGCCAGCCTTGTATTCAGATGGGGCAACTTTCTCTAGGTCGGCGGGGTCGGTGGGGAGTACCCGGTCCGGGCGGGGGAAGCTCGCCGCATACTAGGCAATATACTCGCCCCAGTAGAATGGATGGACGACCTGGGCAGGGACTTCGTATTTGACCAGCTGGGGTTCCAGAAAACCAATACGACGGAACCACTCGAGCGTAACTTCCTCTAGGTCGCCATCCCCCTCGCCGACCTCGGCGATGCCCTCATCAACCTCCTCAGGTCCTTCGTTGCCACTGGCAACTCTTTCCTCTGGGGCGACCTCGTCACCTTCCTCCCATACCTCGCGGTATACGGCACTAGAGGCTCCTTCCTCCGGATCGGGACGCAGCTCGCTAGGCAGCTCGCTACGCAGCTCGCCGGAGTCCTGGCGAGCTGCCGAGGTCGCCTAGGAGCTGGAGCCGATCTCCACGTACGAAACTCGAGGTGGCTCATCCTCAATTATTGGCCGTTTATCAGGGTTCCGGTCCAAAAGGGTCCTACTCGAGGAGTGTGTCGACATGGTCTCAAAGAAGTCCAAAAGGTCCTCGGCATAGTCCAATAATCCAAAGTCAAGGAAGTCCAAAGGGTTCTCGACACAGTCCACAATCCAAAGCCCGATAATCACGAAGAAACGAAAGATAATCAAGTAAAAGGCAGAAGAAAAGGGAAGAAAGATTGAATCCTACCTTGAAGAGCCGACGAAAATCCGTCGAACGCAAGAAAAATCGATCGCCGGGAAAGCTCTGAGAATTCGAAATGCAGAAAGTGAGGAAATGAATCCACTTCCCCCTATTTATAGACGTCGGGGCGAGGTGCAATATTCAGGAAGTGCAGGGACCTGTTTGAAAAAAAATTGAAAGATGACATGATTGTGGGCGGGAACCGAGGTATCAAAAGGCGTGCATGACCCCTGGATTCCCACATCACGTCGACCAGGTATAACTGCCTTGGCCGAGCTCGCCCGCTAGCTCGGCAATCGCCCAAAGGTAGTTCACCGAGTTTTAGGTTCTCCAGCTCGCCTGCACATTTGACGAAGTCATGGTGCATGCGAGCTGGGGGGGCAAATGTTGATCTGGTGAACTAACACTATTAGCATGTGGATAATTATCAAGGTTTGGCAGGTCGCCAGGGCTCACCCGGATCCTCAGAAGTGTGGAGCTCGCCCACTTGGGGGGCAGCTCACCGGCGTAGCTCGCCCCAGAGCTCGCCCCCTATCCCCATGAAGACCTCGCCGAGGTCCATCATCATACGGCGCCCGTAAGTCACGCAAAGGCACTGGAGCTCGCCCAGAGCTCGCCCGAACCACTGGAGCCCCCATCCTAGCTCGCCTATGAGCTCACCTTTTAGCCGATAGGATCCCGATGGTGCGCTCTTTTTCCCTCTGTCCGGTTTGTCCACAAGGGTGGTTTACGACGAGGTTTTTAATGAGGCCCATCAAGTCTAAGGCATAGGAGTAGGGCGAGGCACAACATAGGGAGCAGTGTAAGGGACCAAGACGAGGGTTACGGACCCTCGTCAACACCGGAAACCATATAGGCTCGTAAGGTGTCGTCTCACACTCGCACACCTATAAATAATTGTTGGTCCCAAAGGCAGGTTTTGGGAAGAATACACTTGAACAAGTCTAGAAGGGGGGGGTTGAATAGACTTGTAAGGATTCAAAAAACCTTTTTCAAATTTACTGATTTATTCAGAAAAACAGCAGACTACTTGAGGTAATCTGAATTTTGAAATTAGTGCGCTGTGTATAGTGCGGAAACGTTTTAAAGAAAATCTGATTTTAAGTGATGTGCACAGATAAGAACAGAAAGAAATACGAAGAGACACAGGGGTTTATAGTGGTTCGGACCAACTGTCCTACATCCACTCTCCTCAATCCAACTTGGACTTGAGGGGCTCTCCACTAACTCACTTACTCACTTTCTTACACAATTTTGAGAGTACTACTCTCTTTACAACTCGTCAATGCTATAATTGCAATTGACTTCTCACAGCTTCTACAAAGCTTTTACAAAAGATAAGTATGGATGGTGTTTTTTGAGTGTAAGTGATAAAACTGACAGAGTATTGGCTAGCTTAATGTGCGTGTGAATCCAATACTGAAATTATCACAATTACTCCAATTTATAGGATCAAATAACTAGCCGTTGGAATGGACTAGAAATCTGAGATCCTATAATCTCGCATTCAATCAATCATTGTGATTGATTGAATTTCCTTCTTGATTCCCGTCAATCTTCGCGACCTTCAATCCATCAAGTTTGTCCCCTTGATTGATTGATCCTCTATTCTGGGAATCTT
>JAPKLY010003170.1:0-20047 GCA_026898435.1 Prunella vulgaris | reverse complement strand
CATCCGGGGTTTTGGGATCTAATCAAAATACCAAGATTGTCCCAACAATTTCCCCCTTTTTGATGATGCCAAAACCCTTAAGCAAATTCCTATTCATCTATACAATCAACTGACTTAGTCAGTGAAAATAACTCAGTACCACCTGACGAACTAGGTACTTAGTCTATAAGATGAAAACAAGGAAAGGGTTAGTACAGTTCTTGATAAGAGTTCAGAAAAGAAAATTCAGGAGTCAACAAGAAGTTGTACTCAGGAAACATAAATAACTTCATTGATTGATAAGAGAAATACAAGTATCCTGAAGCTATTACAGAGTTCCTGAACAACTAACTCCTGATCTAATCTTCATCCTTATTCCAAGCAGTCAGTGGAATCTCGTACATCTCCAGTACTCGATTCAGGACCTGCTTCATCCTGTTTCGATCAGCAATGGCCCCGGCAGCTCGTCCTACTCTGACGACTTCTTCAGAAATTGCTTTCCGGTCCAGTTGCTTAGAATTCCTAAAGAGTGGAGGAGGATACTTAATGAATTCCGGAGGAGCGATCTCAACACCTTCAGTGTCAGCATGTCTGATGATTTCAGCCCATAGATCAGGATGCTCCTGTGCCATCCAGTGATGGAGTATGACGTCTTTATCTTCAGTCTGATCGTCCCATAACCCCACCACATAGAATAGGTATGCCCACCTATTCCGGATCGGAATCCAAACCTCCAGCAACTCAATCGGAATGAAGTCTTCAACAAACTTCGATGGAGGATGACTTTGATCTGAACTGACTGCAATCTTCCTCTGAGTCTTTGTCCGAGATCCAGATGATACAGATTTCTTCTTCTGGACCTGGGAAGTCAGATACTCATTAGATTCTTTTAGGCGCTGGATCTGACTGAGCATCGAAATTTCTTTCATTTTTGCTATCTTTTCAGCATCAGTCATCACCAATTTCTTCTGAGTAGTCAGCCCAGATGGCATTACTTGTTCCTCCATCTCCATATACAATGGCTCGAGAGCCGGATCTTCAGAGGATCTCAGCTTCTTCGGATCTGAGCCTTCAGCAGTTTCGATGGCGGCTACGGACCTAGTCCTTTTTCTATCCGCAGCCTTCAGTTCCAGAGGAAAGTTCTTCTTCTTAGCTTTGCCAGTAGTGGCAATCTGCTTCTTCCCTTCTTCCCCCTTTTTGGCATCATCGTCATTAATACGTCTGACAACTTCATCTACTGACTCCGCCAAAAGATTGAACTGACTGTCCACCTCAGTCTGCTTTACCTGTAATTGCCCAATCTGCCCCACCATCCTTCTTAGGCCGATACTGAGCTGATCAACGGCTGAATTGTGTTCAGTTTTCAGTCGTCCTTCGAAGTTTCGCAACCTTGAGTCTAGGGCAGATGCAAATCTCTTCTCCTCCTGTGCAGACAGCTCCCTCAGCAGGTCCTCCTTCAGATCAGTTCTTAACTTGACCAATTTCTCTTCAATCAGTTGATCAACCTTTTCAGACAATTGTTGATCCAGAAAGTTGGCAAGTTTAGTCTCCTGCTGAGTCTGCACATCTGAAACCATCTGATTGCAGTTCTGAATGGCATCCTTGGCTTGCTCTGAAATGGCAGTTAGTTCTACATTAATTTCAGTCCGAGCTTCGCCAAAGAAATCAATTGCTGCATGCACATCAGTGGCCATTTCATTCAGGTCTCTGTCTATCCGTTTCATCTTTCTATACAGAGTTCTGGAATCTTTATCAACCCTGATTGCCCTTCGCTCAACGAGAACTACCCTTCTGTGCATATTCGAAAGAGCTCGTGAGGAATTTTCAGTGAACATAGCCGCTGGGGTGATCCAGTTTCCTCGAACTCGGATAAGACCTGTTCGACCCTCTCCTGAAGCCTCCGCTGCCCCGGGTCCAAGGGGTGCATCATCGGCCGGTGCACTGACTCCTTCAGTGCCACCTTGCTGATCGTCATCAGCAATCACAATCACCTCCGTTTCCTCTTCCTTCTCCTTTCCCTTCACTTCAGCCAACTGAGTCTCAGGCTCAGGATATATGTTGCGAACCGTTCTCATAAAGTCTGCCATTTTGATCAGTTGATGTAAAGAGTTAACACCAAAGTGATCAAAGAGGGCAGCTTCTAAATCTGCAATGCAGTCCCATCCTCTGGATTCTCCTAGCTGGCTGAGCTCTGCCCATGTAGCATTTCTGATCATGGCAAATGTGCGGAGTTGCACAACTGCCTCCTTCTGAGCTTCAGTAAGATCAGGGAATCTCCTTTCCACCATTTCAGCAGCCTCTCCCCTTGCAACTATTTCAAAATCTGATAGACTGTTTACATCGGGTGCAGGGAAGGGCCACGGTGCTTCAGTCTGAACTGGTTCAGCAGCCTCTTGCTCAATTCCTCCTTCCTGAGCAGGCTCTTCCTGACCCAAAGACTGATAGGATTCAGCAATAGTAAGAATCAGCTCGTTGGGTTCAGGGGATGCAATCGGGGTAAGTTCAGGAACAGCCTGCGCCTGAGCTGGTTCCTTCTCAACAGCTTCAGCAGAATCCTGCGCCTGAGCTGATTCCCTTTCAACAGATTCAGTAGATTGCATCTCCAGAACCTTCTTCTTTCTCCCTGCTGACCCAGAGTAGAGAAATGTCAGCTTTTGTTGCTTGGGTCTGAGGGTCTCGGATTTATCCTCCGCTGGCTTTGCTGTATCAGACTCTGAAGACTTGCCTGCCTGAGCCTGGACTTTCCCAGTCATGCTCGCCTGGGCCTTCTTCTTCTGAGTCCGCGGTCTTCTTCTCATGCCAGCATCATCGGAATATGTTCTGAAGAGATGGATTTTTGCTGGGATCTCGAGTGATTGAGCCTGATCCACATCACCGAGATCCAGAGTTTCCAAGAGCATGGATATCTTGGTGCCGAAATGCATCTTGGCCTCAAAAGTCGCCTGCCCCTCTGATGTGTACTTAATCTTGCTGGTCTCACCCACCAGCATTTGGAGGAAGTAACCCTCCCAGTCAAAATTATGCAGAGGGGCGTCAGAAATAGCCATCATCGTGAACAGCTTCGGCCTGGAGATCTGCTCCAATCCTCCAGCAATGCCCATCACTCCCTGACTCGTCAGGTCGAAAAAGTGACGGCTCTCAGTCCTCAAGACTGATTTATTCAGGCCGGACTTCAGCACAACATCTCCATCACACAGGGACTGGAGAAAATCCTTCTCATTCCCAAACCCATACTCCACTGGGCTTCGTCCTTTGTTGGGAAGATTAAAAACCTCCTTAATCTTCTCCCTTAGGTTGAAGGTGACCCATCTCCTGACCATTCCCTCCTCACCATTCTTTCCCTTCTCACAGGCGGTCAAGGGAATACAAGTTTCCCACTCCTGGGAGACCTTGTTCTTTGCCATCTTCAGGTAGAAGGCGGCAACGAGTCTGGGGTGAAGCCTCTGTGGCTTTGCGGTGACGAACTGCAAGAGACCTGCATTCTCAAAAATGTCTCGTACAGGCATAATATCGGGGTGGTTAGAGGAGAAATCCCCATAAGGCTCATAATGTATTTCATTCCTTAGATGGAAAAGATTTCCAAAGAAGGTATCTGCTGAGGGTGTAGCCATGGAAGATTTTGAGAGTTTTGAAGGAAGTCGGTTTTTAGAGAAGATAAGTTAGGAAAATATTGGGTGCATAAAAGTTTTGTCAACACGATCTTCTCTTATTTATAGAAAGAAATACGGTTTTAATCAGACGGTTTAGAAAATTGTGACCTATGGAATTCAATGGACGCGATTTGAGCAGTAAAAAGTATTTTGCCTTTTCGGTTCTTTAAAGATAATTGGTCAAAATTTCATTGATAACTGTTCCCGCCCACAGTGCATTAAATGCACATTAGAGCATGTCCGTATTTATTTCAAACAATTTGAAATAAATAATAACCGAATATTAAAACAGACGGCTGGGATCATTTGGCAAATTAAATTGATTTGACAAGGCAGCACAGTAAAAAGGATAATATACGCAACATTAGACAAAAATCAGGAAACATACCAGTCAGTCAGATTAGCATTCTGACTGATACCACCACTTGTTGGTCTATCAGGATGACAAGCCCTGAATTCTGTGTCCTGAACCTTAGTCAGTCAAAACTGATCATCCATTTTGTACTGAATGTTCCCCCTACAACCATCCATATTCTTTCGGAGTTCCCTTCATCCTGAGTCCAAATGAGTTATTCCCCCTGACTTTGTGCATTCTTATCAGAGATTCAAACTGAATCACCTAAGCCTGGGTCAAGGAGTCCTAACTCTACTGATAATTCAACAAACCTGGTTTCAGGCAAAGCCTTAGTCAGGATGTCAGCTCTCTGTTTTTCAGTAGGGACTCTCTCCATTCTGATGTCCTTCTTCTCAACATGATCTCTGATAAAGTGATGCCTGATGTCTACATGCTTACACCTTGTATGTAAGACTGGGTTTTGGGATATGGCAATGGCACTATTATTGTCACAATAAATTGGGACTTCAGTGGCCTCAATTTGATAGTCTCTCAGTTGTTGTTTCAGCCAAAGAATCTGAGAGCAACAACTGCCTGCCGCCATATACTCAGCTTCAGTAGTAGACGTTGCAACACTGGTTTGTTTCTTAGAAAACCAAGAGATCAGTTTACTCCCTAGAAACTGACATGTGCCTGTAGTTGATTTCCTATCAAGTCTACAGCCTCCATAATCAGCGTCTGAGTAACCGGTCAGTTCTAGGTTGTCATCAGAGGGATACCAAAGTCCTAAGTTGACTGTACCTCTCAGGTATTTCAGAATCTTTTTGGCACTCTCTAAATGACTTTTCTTTGGATCAGACTGATACCTTGCACAAACTCCAACTGCATAAGTGATGTCAGGACGACTAGCAGTCAGATATAGTAAAGATCCTATCAGTGCCCTATATTCAGTCTGATTTACTGAGGCTCCTTCTTTGTCAGGCTCCAGCTTCTCATTTGTGTTCATGGGAATGCGTGAGACTCTGCTGGTCTGAACTCCAAATTTCTGAATCAAGTCCCTCGCATACTTGGACTGATTGATGAAAATTCCGGAGTCAGTCTGCCTGACTTGGAGACCCAGAAAGAAATTCATTTCTCCCATCATTGACATCTCAAATTTCCCTGTCATCAGCTTGGAAAATTTCTCACAAAGCTTCAGATTAGGAGATCCAAATATTATGTCATCTACATAAATCTGAACCAAAAGAATGTCTTCCCCTTCGGTGATCCGGAAGAGGGTCCTGTCCACTGTTCCTTTCACGAACCCGTGGTCTATTAGGAATTGGGATAATGTATCATACCAAGCTCTCGGAGCTTGCTTTAGGCCATAAAGGGCTTTCTTCAGATGGTATACTTTATTACCGATTTCGAATCCAGGAGGTTGCTCAACATACACTTCCTCATTCAGTACACCATTCAGAAAAGCACTCTTTACGTCCATCTGATACACTTTGAATTTCTTGAATGTTGCATAAGCTAGAAACAACCTGATAGCTTCTAATCTTGCGACTGGAGCAAAGGTTTCATCATAGTCGATACCTTCAGCTTGACAGTAGCCTTTTGCTACAAGCCTGGCCTTATTTCTGACCACAACATTCTTCTCATCCCTCTTGTTCTTAAAAACCCATTTGGTGCCAATTACATGTTGACGCCTAGGTCTATCTACTAACTCCCAAACTTGATTCCGCTCAAACTGATTGAGCTCATCCTGCATGGCTAGGATCCAGTTGGGATCAGCTAGAGCTTCTTCTATGCTTGTAGGTTCCTGATCACTCAGAAAGCAACAAAACATAGCGCTTTCACCAAAGGACAACCTCGTCCTGACCCCCTCATTGATATCTCCAATGATATCAGCCAATGAGTGATCATCTAGCCATCGTCTCCTGCTGACTGGAGCACTGGGAGCTACTGATGTTCCATTGCCTGATCCTGAAACATTAGTCTCAATAATAATAGGCAAAGAAGCGGAACGAGCAAGAACAGGGGATACTGAGTCATTTCCTGAGGGTTGATAAATATCAGAGAAATTGTTTTCCCCTACAGTGTTGGACTCAGTAATTGTCTCAGGTGCAGAAGCATCATCACCGACAATACGTACCTCAGGTTGAGTCTGTCCTTCCGTCTGAGACTCAACATTTTCCGAAGCAGGGGCTTGCTGAGGGTTGGCCTGAAGTCCATCCTGATCATCATCATCATCATCCCATCCCTTGGGAGCACTGACAAGCTTGATCTTGAATTCAGGATTTTTCAGATTCAGCCTTGTTACCCTTTTGGTAATTCCCTCAGTATCAGGACTTGGAACCTGTTTCCTATGCACTGATACAGTCTCATCAAACACAACATGAGGTGTTTCCTCCACACAAAGGGTCCGACAGTTATATACCCTGAAAGCTTTACTGACTGAGGAGTATCCTAAGAAAACTCCCTCATCAGATTTGCTATCAAAGGCTTTCAGCTGGTCTTTTCCATTGTTCAGGATGAAGCACTTACACCCAAAAATATGGAGATAAGAGATGCGAGGTTTCCTCTTGTTCCAAGTTTCATAGGGTGTCTGAGCATGTTGTTTGTTCAGCATGGATCGGTTTTGAGTGTAGCAAGCAGTGTTGATTGCTTCAGCCCAGTACTTCTTGGGCAGTCCTGATTCAGCCAACATGGTCCTGGCAGCTTCCTTCAGGGTACGATTCCTCCTTTCAGCTACCCCATTCTGCTGAGGGGTCCTAGCTGCAGAAGTCTCATGAGTTATACCATGGTCAGTACAAAAGTCAGTTATAATAGAGTTTATAAACTCGGTTCCTCGATCTGATCGAATCCTGACAATGCTCTGACCCTGTTCAGTACTCAATTGCTTGAGTAACTCAGGAAGCTTGACCTGTGTCTCCTTTTTGTTCAGCAAGAAAATAACCCATGTGTACCTGGAATAGTCATCAACAATAACAAGGGTATATTTCCTACCATTTATGCTGACAGGAGTAACTGGACCAAAGAGATCCATGTGCAGGAGCTGAAGCACTCTGTCAGTAGAGAAGGCTTCCTTCACTTTGAATGAGGCTTTGGTTTGCTTGCCTTCCTGACACGCTCCGCACACGTGGTCTTTGCTAAAAACTTCATTTGGCAGACCATCTACAAGAGAGAGTCTAGAGATTTTGTTAATAATCTTGAAGTTTAAGTGACTCAGACGTTTATGCCAGAGCCAACTGAGCTCAGAGGAGCTCTTAGCGACCAGACAGGTTTCACGAGGGCTGCTCTTGAAATCAGCAAAATATACATTGCCCCTCCTGACTCCTGTGACTAGAACCTGCAGTGTAGATTTGTCCTTTACGAGACACATGTTAGATGTAAATTCTACACTATATCCTCGGTCACAAAACTGACTAACCGAGAGTAAGTTATGTCTCAGTCCTTCAACATATGATACATTCATAACGCGGACAGAGTTAATAACAAGGGTTCCGAATCCTCTGGTGAAACCCTTAGAGTTATCACCAAAGGTTACCTGCGGGCCATCTTGAGCTACATAATCCTGAAGGAGATCACGAAATCCGGTCATGTGCCTGGAACATCCTGAGTCCAAGTACCAGTCCATCAGATCCTCCTTCTTCTTTTTGTAGCCCGCAGTGACCTGAAAAGAATCAGGCCTCAGGTACCCATCTCGTATTGGGTCCTACTGAGTCAGCCATACCCTTCGGGATCCAGATTTGTCTGACAATTCTGACAGCATCAGAAGTGTAGACCTGTTTCCCTGAAATGTCAACATACACAGTTCTCTTCTTCCTTTGTGCCTGGGAAGTTGAGGGTGTATGGGTGTTAGCCTGAGATACAGGAGCCCTAGTTTGGTTTCTGGGGGTGGGCCTCCTGTTTCTTCTTGACCTGGGTGCATTGGGCTGAAGTTTGTCCTGAGAAGGAGCAGCTCTGGCCTGACCTCTTGGCACATGAGGTCTGGTCTGAGTGTTTCTGGAGTCAGGTCTCCATTGCCTTTCAGAAACCACCTGGTTTGTCCTTCTTCTTAGAGAATTGGGACGCTCCTGATGGGTTCTGTGCCCTGTCTGAGGAGTCTGAACCTTAGTAGCCCTAGGTCTTGCCTGAGGTCTCCTTTGTCCTGAGTTCCTTTTGTTCTGAGCATTTCTAGGCTGAGCCTGAGAAGTGCTAGGGACAAAGTTCTTCCCAGTTTGAGGATTCCTAGGTTGGACCTTGGAGTTCCTTTGGTCTGTCCTCCTAGACTCAGAATGAGAAACTTTGACATTTTCCTTAGGTTGTTGTCTTGGTTTCTCAGTTCTTTGCCTGACAGGTTCAGCAGGCATTTTCTCCTTCCCTTTGCCTTTGTTCTGATGAGCAACACTGAAGCTCTTGTCATCAGTTAGGGCAGGGACAAACTTTTTCTGAAGGTTGCTCCCTGAAGAACCTTTCTTTTTCTTGCCCTTTGGGTCTTTTGAGGCATCATAGCCTAACCCAGCTTTAGCACCATCAGTCAGCTGAGAGAAATTTGTTAACTCATCAACCACTTGGGTAGATGTGTATAACTTCTTCAGCTTGATTTCTAGATGCTCATTGGTTTCTTTCAGGGCCTCAATTTCAGTGGTGTATTGAAGCACTAATTCTGAATGAGCTTTAACTTTTGAAATCAGCTCAAGATCCCAAGCAGTTTGCTCAGCACAAAGACGAGCTTGCCACTCAGTTTCGAGCATCATTCTTAAAGCAATTCGCTCAATTATCAGTTGTTCCTGAGCAAGGAACAAATCAGTATCACGAGTCTCAATCAGCGAGCTGATGACACCCTTCAGTCTTTCTACCTCCAGTGGAGTTTCATCATGCTTATTCTCAGCATTAAGTAACTCCTCCTGCAGATGTACTAATCTGAGGGTTTCCTCAGTATCTCTTACTCTGAGAGACTCAGTTAACCTATCGTTCTTCTCACTCAGTTGTGCGTTCACATTCACTGTGTGAGTATGAGTCTCCTGCAGCCTTGAGAAGTCAACCATCAATTGCTCTAGTGCGAGCTGAAGGTCGAGTTCTCCTGCTGAATCTGAGCTAAACTCAGGTGCGTGATCAGGAGAAGAGGCAGAAGAACATACCTCATCATCTGCCATCAGGCAGAGGTCATCATACTCCTCATCTGAAAAGAGTTCAGGAGACCGGCGTCCAGGGCCATCTGAATCTGAGGAATCCTCAGCTAGCAACGCTCTCCGGTCTGAAGCCCTGAGCTCTCTTTTGGCTCTTCGATCTTCTCGCTCTCGAGCACTGAGCTCCGGACAATCATACTGATAATGTCCGGACTTTTTGCAGTGGTAGCACTGATCTGCGTCAGAAGAAATTTTCTTGTCAGTGTACCTTTTATCAGAGGATTCCCTCCTGCTCCCCGATGATCTTTCAGATTTGGAGCTGGATCTTCTGGACTCATCCTCTCTCCTCTTTTCATCTCTGCGTCGCTCAGGCTCATTGCGATCCCTCCTGGAATCTGAACCTCTTCTTTCTTCTCTCCGGGGGCTAGATCTCCTGGGGCTGGAGTACCTGCGATCACGGGTGTCAGTATAAAATTTCTTATACCTGCCGAAACGAGAGTTCAGTTTCTCGAATCGCCGTGCCATCAGGCTGTACTCCAAGGCTAGCTCATCTTTGTTCATGTCTTTTAGAGACTTGGAGCCAGATCCAGCCTCAGGCTCAGGAGTAGCTTTAAGAGCCACGCTCTTTTCCTTTTCAGATGTCTTCTCCTCACTAACTTCCTCACTGACAACACCCATCTTCTTCCTCTTATCGAGGTCAAATTCTAGAGCCTTTAACTCAGAGAATAGGTGTGAGTGAGTGATGTTTGTAAGGTCCTGAGTGTTTTTCAACAAAATTACTCCTGTGTCCCATCTTTCAGGGAGACAGTTCAGGATTTTAGAAGACACCTCCCTCTTGGGAAACTCCTTCCCAAGGATTGCTAGCTCGTTCATCATCTTAATGAACCGAGCTTCCATCTGATCGATGGACTCTCCTTCTAGCATTTTGAAGGCCTCAAACTTCCTGATAGCGAGATCTCTCTTGTTTTCTTTAATCTTTTCAGAACCTTCGCTCATCTCCCTCAGAGTATCCCAGATCTCTTTAGCTGTCTTCAGATGCATCAGCCTGACCGAGTTCTCGTAAGAAATGGTGTGGAGTATAATGTTCTTGGCAACATTATCCAGTCCGATTTGCTTAATCTGATCAGAATTAAGCGCGGACCTCTCCACTTCTTCATCTTCGGCGGCTGGAACAGGGACATTGCCAGCAACAGGCCAAGTCGTCTGAAGATTTCTCATAAATCTGATTGGGCCATGTTCAATCACCTGTGGCATCTGATCATGGATAGAGTAGAGATGTGCGAGTACCCTGAATTTCCAATAATCATAGTTGTCAATAGAGAATTCAGGAAGATTGCCCTCGAGGCGTTTAGAACCGGATGCCATGATATGCAATTTTTCAGAAACAAGATCAGTTCAGTAGACCACCAAAGGTTTCTCCTCAGAAACTGTTGATAAACAAAGTCAGTGATCTTTTGAACCACTGCTCTGATACCACTTGTTGGTCCCGAAACGAGGTAAATCAGTGTATGGGGGGGGAATACACTGATGTCAGATTTTTCTGAAAGACTCAGAAAAATGCTTCTAACGCACTCAGTCAGGATTCCCTGAAGTACTCAGTATGCTGAATGTCCGCAGGGGCAGCAGGGACGGTTCAGTAATGAGTCAGATAAGCTGAGTGTGAGTGAAGTGCTCGGAGGCTCAGTAGAGATAACAAACCTACTGACTGCTCTGAAGCGAGTCAGTTGGACTACTATCTCAGTGAGTCAGAGTACGTGCGGAAAGTGAGCCCTTAGATTCTACTCGTTTCAGTTTCTGAAAACGTTTTCTCTGAGTTGCTTAGTAAATTGGTGGTTAAGGCTGAGTGCACAGTATTCAGATTCAGGATGATTGATTCAGTCCTGAAGTTAAAACCAATGCAGTATGTTCAGTTTAATATGATGACATTTATGATCCTGAACAAAACAGTAAATCAGCACACAGGGGACTTTTTAACGTGGTTCGGAGATAACCAACTCCTACGTCCACGACCTGATTTAACAGGAAGCTATCCTCAAAACCCTGAGGATAGGTACTTGGGTTTTACGTGCCAAGGGACACGAGTAGCCAACTTCCTCTCTTAGGAACTGACCCCTGGGCGTTTTACAAGTCCCAGTCCTTCTAACCAACCTATCTCACACTTTGAGAGGTTTGGTATTCTGGTTTCCAACTAAGATAGCTCTAGCAATACAAATCAATGCTAAATAATAGAGCTATCGATCTAAGCAAATACAGAGTGAATCCTACTACAACACTAGGGAAATTTAATTGCAGAGTGTTGTTTATGATATGCTTTGTGTTCTTGGATTCTTGAGAGTTCTCTTGGAAATTTCCCGTTAACCTTGAATGGGTGCAAGGTTCTCCATATTTATAGGCAAGATTCAAAATAGATCCGTTGGAGGAGATCAAATCAAATCTTTCCTATTTTAGGTAGATTGCAGGCTAGAAATACTGTTCGACCTACCCGCCATGCTTATTCTGGCAAGTTGTCACATCACCTGCAACCTTTTGAGACGCATTAAATGCCGCATTAAATGCTGCGCAGACTCTGTGCTTACGTGTCGAAAGATCATTGGCTCTCCGCTATAACGGCTAGTTGACCTTCAGACATTTATCCTTCCTCGTACATTCAATGCTCTGAGTCTCTTGTAATAACTCAGTCTGAACGTGTGCCTTAATGGAGTCTTACTGACATTCTTTTTGTCTCTTGTCCCATAGCATAAATAACCTTTCTGCTTTGGACTGACATGATTCAGGTAATCTGAACCACAGCCTAAGTCAGGTCCTATGTGCATTCAGCACAGCCTGATAGGTCATTCAGCTCAGTATGTGTTACCTTTTTGCTTCGGACTTACAGGATTCAGGTGAACTGAACCAAGGCCTAAGTCAGGTCCTATGTGCATTCATCACAGCCTGATAGGTAATACTTACTCTTCACTGACTGAGTTCTGTCCTGAACATGCTTAGTGTATTCAGTAGAAACATCAGACAATGGTACTTCAGGATTGACTTCAGGATGAATCAGCAGGCTTCGATCTTCAGCTTCAGAACAGACAATCTTCAGCGAGACTGACTGACTCGTTCAGAATGGTTTACGCTTCAGACTTCAGTAAATTGGGTCGACTCCAATATTCTTCAGTCTTCAGCATGATCCTTCTGTACTGAATCTCTAACCTAACTATCCTGAACCATTTTATCCTGAACACTATACTTAGGCAAATTCATCAGGGGTTTTGGGATCTAATCAAAATACTCAGATTGTCCCAACAACATTTGTTACAAATTTTTTATTACGATTTTTTACTAAACATTTGTTACGATTTTTTTACTAAACATTTGTCAAATTATTTATTATGAATTTTAATTTTTTTAATTAAATTACCACTAGATCATGAATGGTAACTTTCAGAATCAATTTAATAAGATTCAAATTTGAATTTGAATTAACAAATTAATTATGTTCTAGTTAATTGTGATATGGAAACATGCGAAGTGTGGGAGGGAGTGAGTATTAATTAACCGTTGTCTTAATAATTAACTTCCACCCTAATTTCACTCATCCACAAACCCACTTAAAAATTAAAGTAAGTTTGAATTTAGGAGAGAGAAAATTAAAGGGTAAAAATGATATTTAACTTGTATCTTAATATATTATTTTCAAAATTACCCTTGTCTGGATGTCTGAATATTTAGCATTTTCCTTTTATATATATATATATATGTGTGTGTGTGTGTGTGTGTGTGGTTATGAGATAAAGGAATCAAATTTTGATATGCGTGAAAAAATAATTTTTTAAGATGAGAGATAGTATTAATAACATTTGCAAGGAAAAAGCGAGTAAAAGTGTTTATACGTATCCTTAGGGCCCGTTTGCAAACTCTATTTTTAGAGTTGGAAGTGCTTTTTTTCAAAGTAGGTGTGACCCAACTTTCGTAATGTAGAAGCACTTCTAGCTATAAAGTAGAGTTTGTAAACGGGCTCTTAGTGGGCAGAGACTAAAAGCTGTGTTTTAAAAAGTGGATCGGACCGGTCCGACCGCTACTCGTACACCTCTCCGGACCGCTTTAGTACGTTGGACCGGACATTTTCAAAAGCGCCTGAAAAGCACTCAAAAGCGGTAAAAATCGGGTTGGACCGGTCGCTCGTTGGACCGGCCGAAACGTCGCTTTGACAAAATATTTAATTAAATGGTATTTTTTTACACAAAATTAACTAAATAAATTATATATATAATACATATTAAATATAATTTAATAATATAATGTCTAATTTTAATTCATAACCCTAGATAATAGATATAGTTTCACTTCCTGGAAATATAACTCTAAATCTCCACCCTCCTCCGGTATAATATCTAACTTTAATTTATTTTTTAATAAAATTTATTCATAAGATATATAATTTTATTAGAAAAAATATATATAAAATATATAATTATATATTATATATTTATGATGTCACACCGGTTCAACCGCTTTAAAAATGGTTAGACCCGATTGAACCCGGTCCGATCAAAAATATTAAAATGGTCGGGTCAACTTCCGCTTCCGCTTTTAAAACATAGACTAAAAGTAGTCATTGAAGAAGAAGAGAGATAATTATTGAAAAAAGAATCAAAGTTTGATATAACAAATTTGGGGAGAGAATAAAATTTGACCAACTAGGAAACAATGAATGTGTGAGAAATACTTTTTCTTTTTAAAAGGAGAGAATAATTTCGGTAGAATAAGTATTGGATTTAGTAAAAAGTATATTAATAATTAATTAATAAATTTTTGGCTCATTCGGTTCGTAAGTTAAAAATATACATCCGTAAAAAATATACATATTTTTTTATAGATTATTTATAGCAACATAGAATTAAATTTTTTAAAATACACTTTTTAAACTCAAATTAAAATAAGATTTTGATGTCAAAATTCAATTGGCATCCCATTGTCAATGTCAAGTCCACGTCCTATGTATCACTTTGTTCTTTGCATTTTCCAAGAAACCCGTACACCTATGTGTCTTTTAGCCGAAGTAATCAAATTAACTTTGTTTGGACCAATCAGAAGCACTACATGCTCTGTCAAAAAAAAAAAAAGAAGCACTACATGCAAGGTTAAGAATATCACCGTATTCCATAAAGATCATTGAGATCTTAAATGCATAAAAATATTAATGAATGTACTATCAACATCCAATAATTATTTTTAATAGTTAAAAAAAATGTATTTCTCTTATTAGAGTTCAAGGGTACTTGTTGAGGGTATTTTACGGATGTTCGGATCTATTCGGGTTATACGCTAATAATTAATATCATAATTTAAAAATAATTAAATTAAATAAATGAACGCCAACAACAGGGTTTGCATGCAAAACATTATGAATGCATAAAAACACATAAATCCCTACACATGCGGAACTAAGAGATTTAAGTAAATTATACTCCCTCCATCCCACTATAAGTTGGTCATTTTGTCATTTTCGTCTGTCCCACTATATGTTGTTCATTTGTTTCTTTATCTTTTTAGGAAATTACTATTCACTTCTTTATTATTATTTTTAATATTTTTTACACTATTCTCATTACTTTTTCACTTTTTTTCATCACATCGTCTGTACTATATTAATATTTTTATACAGTTCTTAATAGTCGTGCCCAAAAGTTATGAACGACTTATAAGAGGACGGAGGAAGTACCTCTTGATGACAAATTTATTGAGACCCAAAAGATCTTTCTTGAGACGCTTTAAGACTACGTTTATCGGCAAAAGTGGACGACCCCAACCCGGAAGAAGACAAAAAGGAAAATTTAAAAAAAAAAAGAAAAATCACGAGAGCTCACGACCATGGACATTGAACGACTCAGAGTTGTGGATTTTGATTTCCAATTATTATGCCACGTGGCATATTTTTATTGGTTTTGTCTATTATAAAATTTAAAATATGATTTAATATAATATATATATATATATTATATTAAAATTTGAGTTTTTTTTCTCTTTAAATAGATATCAATATTAAAATAGTTTAAAATATAATTATTTTCTCTTTTTTATCTCCTTATTTAAACTCTTAATTTTGTATCATGGATCCAAGTTATCGAAACTTCCAAAATTATCCCAATTTTCAATCTTTTCTAAATTCAATTTTTTTTCAAACTTTCAAAATTTTCACGCACATATTATTAATTTGAGTTTTATATTATTTTTTATGTATTTCAATTCGTGTAATATTTAAATTTTTTTATTGAAATTGTTGTAACTTTTAAGTATGTTGTAAAAAATTTATTATGATTTTAAAATTTTCATATAATAAATTTGTATATATATAATATTTAATTAATAAAAGAAGAAAATATAATTTATTTAATGAAGGTTGGGGTTGTGAAGAGTTGTTAATAAAGTAGGAAAAAATATATATTGAAGGTTGTGTATGTGGAGGAGAGAGAAATGTTTTTTTTATTAGAGGGTTGGGTTGTGAAGATATCATGGATAAACATAGTCTATGAAGGTGGATGATCAATTGGAGCACCCCAAAAAGTCCTTCTTGAGTCCCTTTATGGTCCAGGATAAGATCAACTTTAGCAACCCAAAAGGCCTTGCTTGAGACTCTTGGTTTGGATCACACAATCAACTTGATCAACCTATAAGGTCTTCTCAAGTATTCTCTTGTCCTTACTCATACACCCTGTGGGAGGACACACGAATAATTTCAACATAAGAATAAAGAATATTTTTTATTGCCCTCAATTCTATAATTTTCAAAAATTATAGCTCAAGAATAATGTTCTTGATGTCTTGTTTCATCTCATATTTATAAGAGTAAGTCTCTTGTGCACTAGTTACACGGTGCAACTCAAGCTCATTTTTAAAAAGTTACACAATTTATTATTGAAAAGTTGCACAAGTTATTACTGAAAAGATACACTATAAAAGATACACTTTTCAGTAATAACATGTGTAACTTTTCAGTAGTATTTTGGTGCATACAAGACTAATCCTATTTATAATGAGGATTCAAGATCAAATATCTTGAATATCAAATATTTCAAATCTTGATGATCTTGAATATCAAATATTCTATTCTTTATTATCTTGAATATCAAATATTCTATTCTTGAAATTTATCTTTTAATATTTTCGAAAATGTAAAGTATTATATAAACCATTTTTATGATATAAACCACTTTGTGATATAAAGTTTATATTTATAAATTTATCTTTTTTGTCTTGTTAAAAAGTGGTTCATAATATGAACCACTTTCACACAATACCTACTATTTCAAAAATTATAGTTTGTATTTAATTCAATGAGATCTTGAGTTTATTAGATATTCTTGTATTCAAAATATATAGCTATTTACCATAAAATATTCTCTTGAAATTAAACATACAATTTTTAAAAAAAATAATATTTGGGCACAAAATATTTATTTTATTTTAATCACCTTGTTTATTGTTGGAAATTTAATTGGGTTACTTGAGGGGTCTTTAGGAGAATTAAGATTTGATCTCCCATTAACATTAATCTCAATTTACTATAGGATTAATGCTGCACTATCCATCTTAACCCATAATACAATCATATGGCTCCCAGTCATTATTTCTCGTATATAAGATTCTTTTGTCCGTTAATTAATCAAGCTACTGAACACTTTAATTAATTTAACATCTTAACCTTGGAGTAAGGACAACTCTTCTTTATCATCATACCGGAAACAAATTCCACTTGCAAAATTTTGTATGACGAACGTTTAGAGCCCACCAAGGGGACTAATCGTGCAAGACTCTCCAAGCACATGTTCCTCTGTATTAAATCTTAGCAACTGTCATGTTCTCAATGGTGTCGCCCAAGATGCAGAGTATTGAGTCTCATTGACTCTCTACCCATAACAAATCAAAGTGCCACACACCGATTACACACAGTCCTATTTAAGGGATATATGTTTAGAAATAAATGACTATTGAGGTCTAATTCTTCATCCCATAAATCAGTACGGAAGAATTACCTCTCTGTAGGTCCTCTTCAATGCATCGTCATCCACTAGTATAATTTCTTGGTCAAGACAAGCCAATCTGGGATCTACACATCAACCTTTTACCAATGGGGTGTTCAGATCTCATCTAGGTTGTGAAGTTAATACTTATTACAAGATACTGATAATGTGATCTTGTTGTAAGTTATCCGGGGATCACCACATTTATCTACAATGTAACTTGTACTATTACTTTGAATGGATTGCAATAAATAATAATATTCATATTATGTAAAGGACAGTGATAAAATATTTATTTCAGATAAAGCTCAAGATTCAGTTTAGTTATACAAAGTAAAAGCATACTCTCTAGTATAACCCTAACAATCTCCCACTTATACTCAAAGTCTGTTTTTATGTATACTACAGCATATGCATGTCCTACACATGTCCTAATAATTTCTCCCACTTTTACTCAAAGAAGATTGGCAACACATTGACCCCCATTCCTTTCACATGTCTCTCGAATATTGACAGAGACAGACGCTTTGTGAAAGGATCGGCTAGGTTATCTTCCGTTGCGGTCTTTGCCACCTCTATGTCTCCTCTCTTCACGATTTCTCATATAAGATGGTATTTCCTTTCAATGTGTTTGTTGGCTTTGTGGGCTTTTGGTTCCCTTGAATTTGCAACTGCTCCGACATTTTCACAATAGACCGTGATGGTGCCGGACAAATCCGAAAATACGTCCAAGTCCACTAAGAAGTTCTTGAGCCAAACCGTCTCTTTCACCACTTCACAAGAGGCTACATATTCGGCTTCCATGGTAGAATCAGCGATGCATTTCTGCTTAACGTTTCTCCATGTCAGGACTGCACTTCCCAGACAGAACACACTACCCGAGGTAGACTTTCTGGAGTCTAAGTCTGATTGGAAATTTGAGTCCTTATGACCGATGGGGATTAGACTATTTGACTGATAAACCAACATTCTATCTCGAGTTCTCTTGAGATATTTTAGAATATTTTTAACAGCCATCCAATGCTCTTTCCCGGGGTTACTTTGATAACGTGCTATCATGTCCATGACAAAGCAGATATCCGGTCTCGTACACAGCAAAGCATATATGAGGGTTGCCGAAGTGTACGTGAGGCCTTTCATGCAATCTATCTCTTCTTGTGTCTTCGGACACATTTCTTTTTTTAGATGAATCCCATATCTAAAAGGTACAAAACCTTTCTTAGAATTTTGCATGTTGAACCGTTTCAAAACAATGTCTATGTATGAAGCTTGCGATAAGCCGATCATTCTTTTCTTGCGATCTCAAGTAATTTTGATCCCTAAGACATGACCGGCTTCTCCTAAGTCCTTCATATCAAACTGATTTGACAACTATACCCTCACGTCTGATAAAACCGCTACATTATTTCCAATGAGCAAAAATGTCATCTACGTATAGTATCAAGAATACCACGACAGTTCCGACAAACTTCTTGTACACACAACTCTCAAACTCATTTTGATCAAAACCATAAGATTTTATTACTCGATCAAAATATTGATTCCAAGCTCACGATGCTTGCTTGAGTCCGTAGATAGACCTTTAAGCTTGCATAAAAAGGTGCTTTTGGCCTTTTCAAATTAAGTCTTCTGGTTGACGCATATAGATTTCTTCTTCATGCCTTCCATTAAGGAAAGCTGTATTGACATCCATTTGTCAAATCTCAAAATCTAGATGTGCAACTATCGCCAATAGAATACGGATAGACCTAAGCATGGCTACCGGTGAAAATGTCACACCCTAATCTTTAAATACAGCAAAAGTCTTAGAAAATCTTGAAAATAAACCTTTGAGCGTGAACTAACTTATCATGAAATAAATTTTTCTTTTTCTTTAAAACTCTTTGAATTAAAACATAATACTTTCTCATAATTCACAAATTAAAATATTAAACATAAATTACATGCCTTGAATAATGAATCTCATTTAAACATGCCAATTTACCACAATTAATTAAATCTCCAACTTTACATGTCACATAACTTCAGATTATACCCATAAAATCATACAAAATCTCGTGTACAGCTGTAGAACATGAGATTTTCAAAAACGGACCACTAACTTCATAGAAAATCATTCTTTTAACCAATCTCATATTGCCATGCAATTAATCACGTCTAAAATACTTATTAAATCATATAACACTGGTAAAAATATTTTATTAACGAAAATGTTGGTCCCGAAATGAGTATAAATTAGTGTATGGGGGGAATACACTGATGTCAGATTTTCCTGGAAACTCAGGAAAATTCTCTTTCAGACTTAGTCAGGAAGCTCCTGAAGTGTTCAATTAAACTGATGGTCCTCAGGGGCAGCAGGGATGGATCAGCAATGAACCAAAGAGGCTAAGTCAGAGTTGTGCTCTCAGAAGCTCAGTAGAGATAACAAACCTACTGACCGCTCGGAAGCTAGTCAGTTGGACTACTATCTCAGTAAGCTCAGTTTAGTGCGGAATGTGAGCCCTTAAGTTTCTACTCATTTTAGTTCCTGAAAACTTATCAGTTTGCTTAGTGAAAATGTGGTTAAGGCTGGTGCACAGTTTTAAGGTCAGGATGACAAAGTCAGTCCTGATGGTTTTCCAAAACAATGCAAGTATGCTCAGTATAATATGTATGACAAGTATGATCCTGAGCAGTAAGTAAATCAGCACACAGGGTTTTTTTTAACGTGGTTCGGAGATAACCAACTCCTACGTCCACGACCTGATTGAACAGGAAGCTATCCTCAAAACCCTGAGGATAGGTACTTGGGTTTTACGTGCCAAGGGACACAAATAGCCAACTTCCTCTCTAAGGAACTGACCCCTGGGCATTTTACAAGTCCCAGTCCTTCCTACCAACCAACTCACAACCTGAGGGGTTTGGTATTCACGTTTTCCAACTATTTTGTATTGATCCCTGTTGGGACAATCTTGGTATTTTGATTAGATCCCAAAACCCCGGATG
>JAPKLY010003169.1:3912-17006 GCA_026898435.1 Prunella vulgaris | reverse complement strand
GATTGAATTCTTCAATACTCTCTAGAACTTCAAGGCAACTGCCAGGGCTTTCAATGATGATGCATCTGCTTCACTTGCTGCTGAGTCCGAGAGATTCACATTGGTCTCCGAAAGGTTGGAAGGACAAATTGCTGAGTGCAAACACGGTCAGGAGGACCTTAAAGCTGTTGTGGACAACCTTCCTACTTCTCTACCCTCTGCTGCAGTAATTGATGATATCAAAAAGGGGGAAGAGAAGAACTCAGCTGCTATTGCTGCCTTGGAAGCTGAGATGGCCTCTCTGAGAGCTCTTCTGGTGGATAATCAAGGGGTTCTATCTGCTAGGATATATAATGTTGAAGATTACATCAACACCAGGAAGTTGGCTGCTCAGAAGACTCAGGAGCTGAGAGATCAGAAAATGGCCGAGGCATTGCAGAAGCAAGAGGTTGTTGCTAAAGAAAGGGAAAAGAAGAAAAGAATTATGAACGCTGAATTGGATGAGAAGCTGGCTAAAGAGTTGTAGCTAGCTGAGAAAGAAACCCCTGAGGAGAGGAGGAAGAGGCAGGAGAGAGAGATGAATGATGAGCTTGAGAGGAGATATCAGAGGAAACTGAAGAAGAAGGGGAAGGCAGTCGCTCAAGACAGCAGGACTAGGAGTGGAAAGTTCATCCGAGATCCAAATGAGCCTCTAGTTGATGGGCCAATTGATATGTTCTACAATCAATTGTCTGATGAGCTGGTGGATCTCTGGAAAGCCATTAAAGCCAAAACCATGATCCACTTCTATGTTCTCAGAGGAGAAGATACCAGAGGAGAAAGAGAGAAAAATGCTGAGTTCAGAGACTGGTTGAAGGAGACTTTTCCTAAGTTCTTCAGAGCTATCACAGAAGAAATGCTTAAGGTAGAGGTTTAACCTGAGTTGCCAGAGATTGAGTATCTTCCAACCCCAACTGATGAGAGTGGGAAGATAGACTGGGTGGAAATCAGGAAGCATTGGCTGCAGATTACTCAACTCTTTCATCAACTTTCTGACAACTCTCTGCCAGCTTTGAAGGAGATAGAGAAGAGATTCCTGGGCTGGTTGCAAGTTCCTCTCAGCAGCAGAAGACCTCTCCTCATGTAATAGTCCAGCAGAGTCAGCTGAGGATTAGGTATATTTATTTCTGATTGTTCTTTCTCTTTTGATTTTAATAAAACTTTATGATTCCAGACAACTACTTGTTGTCAGCTGCGTTTTGATTCTGTCTAAAAGATCTTACTTAAAGATCTTCTTTTCTGTCCTATGTTGATCTTGATTTTGATTGAATATGCTTATCTGTTGAGATCAGCTGAGTTGGTTTTGATAGCATAAAAAAGGGGGAACTTGTTAGGATATCTATGTTAGATGTTTTGATGATATAATAAACCAATCAGCTTGTAATAGGACCAGCTGAACATGTTAGTCAGCTGATGAGTAGTTAGGATTAGATAGGTTCAAGTGAGGGGGAATCTACCTTGCTGCATAGAAGATCCGAAGCTATCATAGAGGAGAAGACCAGCTGAGACCCTGTGGACTTAGCCGATTTTAGAAGACAAAAGATTTAAGCAGCTGACACTGGAGCATCGAGAGCAGATCATCAGAGAAGTTAACATCAGTCGATAGCTGAAGAGCAGATCAGCTGATATCAGAAGATTAGCTGATCAACTGAGAGCACGTCGTAGACAAGACAAGGACCATGGATAAAAGACGTATCCAGACGAAGTCAAAAAGACCAGCTGAGGTGCACACCAGCAGACTTGCACATCAGCTTAGGTCCAAGTATCAGCAGACTGATACACCAGCTGAGGAGACAGATCAGCTGAGGTTTTGTGCTCGGCCCAGATTCTTCGGAATCAATTTTAAGGGTTGACTTGCGACATAAAAGGAAGATTCCCAGAATAGAAGATCAATCAATCAAGGGGACAAACTTGATTGATTGAAGATCGCAAAGATTGACGGGAATCAAGAAGGAAATTCAATCAATCACAATGATTGATTGAATACGAAATTATAGGATCTCAGATTTCTAGTCCATTCCAACGGCTAGTTATTTGACCCTATAAATTAGAGTAATAGTGATAATTTCAGTATTGGATTCACACGCATATTAAGCTAGCCAATACTCTGTCAGATTTATCACTTACGCTAAAAAACACCATTCATACTTATCCTTTGTAAAAGCTTTGTAGAAGCTGTAAGAAGTCAATTGCAATTATAGCATTGACAAGTTGTAAAGAGAGTAGTACTCTCAAACTGTGTAAGTAAGTGAGTAAGTGAGTTAGTGGAGAGCCCCTCAAGTCCAAGTTGGATTGAGGAGAGTGGATGTAGGACAATTGGTCCGAACCACTATAAATCCCCTGTGTCTCTTCGTTTTCTTTTTGTTCTTATTTGTGCACATCATCTAAAAGCTGATTTTCATTAAAAATGTTTCCGCACTATTCACAGCGCACTACTTTCAAAATCAAACTACCTCAAGTAGTCTGCTGGTTTTCTGAATAAGCCGAATAATTTGAAAAAGGTTTTTGAATACTTACAAGTCTATTCAACCCCCCCTTCTAGACTTGTTCAAAGGTATTCTTCCCTAAAAACCTGCCTTTGGGACCAACAACGATGATTCGAGAAGCTGAACTCTCATTTCGGCAGGTATAAGAAATTTTATACTGACAGTCATGATCGCAGGTATTCGAGCCCCAGGAGATCGAGCCCCCAGAGGGAAGAGAGGAGGGATTCTGATTCCAGGAGAGATCGTGATGAGCCTGAGCGGCGCAGAGATGAGAAGAGAAGAGACGACGCTGAGCCCAGAAGATCCAGCTCCAAACCTGAACGATCATCAGGGAGCCGGAGGGAGTCGTCAGATAAAAGTTCACTGATAAGAAATTTGCTTCTGATGTAGATCAGTGCTACCACTGCAAGAAGACCAGGCATTATCAGTATGATTGTCCGGAGCTCAGTGCTCGTGAGCGAGAAGATCGGAGAGCCAAGAGAGAGCTTAGGGCATCAGACTGGAGAGCTATGCTTGCTGAGGATTCCTCAGATTCAGATGGCCCAAGACGCCGGTCCCCTGAACTCTTCTCCGATGAAGAGTATGAATACCTCTGCCTGATGGCAGATGATGAGGTATGTTCTTCTGCCTCTTCTCCTGATCACGCACCTGAGCTTAGCTCAGACTCAGCAGGAGAACTCAACCTTCAGCTTGCTCTAGAGCAATTGATGGTTGACTTCTCAAGGCTGCAGGAGACTCATACTCACACAGTGGATGTGAATGCACAGCTGAGTAGGGAAAACGATCGCTTAACTGAGTCTCTCAGAGTGAGAGATACTGAGGAAGCCCTCAGATTAGTACATCTTTAGGAAGAGCTGCTTCATGCTCGGAACAAGCATGATGAAGCTCCACTGGAGGTGGAAAGACTGAAAGGAGTAATCAGCTCGCTGATTGAGACTCGTGACACTGATCTGTTCCTCGCTCAGGAACAACTGATGATTGAGCAAATCGCTCTGAGAGTGATGTTCAAAACTGAGTGGCAAGCTCGCCTTTGTGCTGAGCAAACTGCTTGGGATCTTGAGCTGATCTCAAAAGAGAAACCTCACGAAGAGTTGGTGCTTCAATACACCACTGAAATTGAGGTCCTGAAAGAAACAAATGGGCACCTTGAGGATAAGCTGAAGAAGTTACACACGTCTACCCAAGTGGTTGATGAGTTAACAAGTTTCTCTCAGCTGACCGATGGTGCTAAAGCTGGGTTAGGCTATGATGCCTCAAAAGACCCAAAGGGCAAGAAAAGGAGAGGTGCTTCAGGGAGCAACTCTCAGAAGAAGTTTGTCCCTGCCCTAACTGTCGACAAGAGCCCAAGTGTTGCTCGTCAGGATAAAGGCAAAGGGAAGGAGAAAGTGCCTGAATCTGTCAGGCAAAGGACTGAGGAATCTACGCAAAAACCTAAGGGAAAGGCCCAGGCTCCTCATCCTGAGTCGAGGAAGAAGGATCAAGGGAACTCCAAGGCTAAGCCAAGGAATTCTCAGGCTGGAAAGAATTCTACTCCGAGCACGTCTCAGGCTCAGCCTCAGAATGCTCAGGGTAGAAGGAACTCTGGTCAGGGAAGGCCTCAGGCAAGGCCGAGGAATACTGAGGTGCGGACACCTCAGGCAGGGCACAGGGCCCATCAGGTGCGTTCCAATCCACAGGGGAGAAGGACAAACCGAATGGCCCCTGAAAGGCAACGAAGACCTGACTCCGGAAACACTCAGGCCAGACCTCAAGTGCCTAGAGGTCAGGCTCGAGCTTCTCCTTCCCAGGACAGACGTCAGCCTAATGCACCCAGTCCAAGGAGGAACATGAGGCCCGCCCCCAGGAATCAATCCAGGGCTCCTGAGACTCAGGCTGACACCCATACACCATCAACTTCCCAGGCACAAAGGAAGAAGAGACGGTGTATGTTGATGTTTCAGGGAGACAGGTTTACACTTCTGATGCTATTAGAGTTGTTAAATAAATCTGGATCCCGAAGGGAATGGCTGACACTGTAGGACCCAATACGAAATGGGTACCTGAGGCCTGATTCTTTTCAGGTCGCTGCGGTCTACAAGAAGAAAAGGGAGGATCAGAAGCTGGATTGGTACTTGGACTCAGGGTGTTCCACCCACATGACCAGTTCTCGTGATCTTCTTCAGGACTATGTAGCTCAGGATGGCCCGCAGGTAACCTTTGGTGATAACTTTAAGGGTTTCACTAGAGGATTCAGAACCCTTGTAATTGGCTCTGTCCGTGTACTGAATGTATCATATGTTGAGGGACTGAGACATAACTTGCTCTCGGTCAGTCAGTTTTGTGACCGAGGATATAGTGTAGAATTTACATCTAACATGTGTCTTGTGAAGGACAAATCTACACTGCAGGTTCTGATTACAGGTGTCAGGAAAGGCAACGTATATTTTGCTGACTCCAAGAGCAGCTCTCCTGAAACTTGTTTGGTCGCTAAGAGCTCTTCTGAGCTCAGTTGGCTCTGGCATAAATGCCTGAGTCACTTAAACTTCAAGATTATTAACAAAATCTCTCGACTTTCTCTTGTAGAGGGTCTACCTAATGAAGTTTTTAGCAAAGACCAGATGTGCGGAGCATGTCAGGAAGGCAAGCAAACCAAAGCTTCATTCAAGGAGAAAGAAGCCTTCTCAACCGACAGAGTGCTTCAGCTCCTGCACATGGATCTCTTTGGTCCGATTACTCCTGTAAGCATGAATGGTAGGAAATATACCCTTGTTGTTGTTGATGATTATTCCAGGTACACATGTGTTATTTTCTTGCTGAACAAGAAGGAGACTCAGGTCAAGCTTTCGGAGTTACTC
This sequence comes from Prunella vulgaris, assembly GCA_026898435.1. Lineage (NCBI taxonomy): Eukaryota > Viridiplantae > Streptophyta > Magnoliopsida > Lamiales > Lamiaceae > Prunella > Prunella vulgaris. The sequence continues at coordinate 11,668 of JAPKLY010003169.1, read as the reverse complement.
AAGCAATTGAGTACTGAACAGGGTTAGAGCATAGTCAGGATCTGATCAGATCGAGGAACAGGACTGCCCAAGAAGTACTGGGCTGAAGCAATCAACACTGCTTGCTACACTCAGAACCGATCTATGCTGAACAAACAACATGCTCAGACACCTTATGAGACTTGGAATAAAAGGAAGCCTCGTATCTCCTATTTCCATATCTTTGGGTGTAAGTGTTTCATCCTGAACAATGGGAAAGACCAGCTGAAAGCCTTTGATAGCAAATCTGATGAGGGAGTGTTCTTAGGATACTCCTCAGTCAGTAAAGCTTTCAGGGTGTGGAGGAAACACCTCATGTTGTGTTTGATGAGACTGCATCAGTGCGTAGAAAACAGGTTCTGAGTCCTGACACTGAGGGGGTTACCAAGAGGGTGACTAGACTGAGCCTGAAGAATACTGAATTCAAGATCAAACTTGTCAGTGGATGGGATGATGATGATAATGATGATCAGGATGGACCTCAGGCCAACCCTCAGCAAGCCCCTGCCTCGGAGAATGTTGAGTCTCAGACGGAGGGACAGACTCAACCTGAGGTACGTACTATCGGTGATGATGCTTCTGCACCTGAGACAGTTACTGAGTCCAACTCAGTAGGGGGAACCAATGTCTCTGATATTGGACAACCCTCTGGGAATGGCTCAGTGTCCCCTGTTCTTGTTCGTTCCTGTTCTTTGCCTATTATTGCTGAAACTAACATTTCAGGTTCAGGTGAAGGAACATCTGCAGCTCCCAGCGCAGCCGTCAGCAGGAGGCGGTGGCTAGATGATCGCTCATTGGCTGACATCATTGGTGATGTTAATGAGGGGGTCAGGACGAGGTTGTCCTTTGGTGAGAGCGCTTTATTCTGTTGCTTCCTGAGTGATCAGGAGCCTAAGAACATTGAAGAAGCTCTTGCTGACCCCAACTGGATCCTAGCCATGCAGGATGAGCTCAATCAGTTTGAGCGGAATCAGGTTTGGGAGTTAGTTGAAAGACCTAGGCGTCAACATGTTATTGGCACCAAGTGGGTCTTCAAGAATAAGAGGGATGAGAAGAATGTTGTTGTCAGGAACAAGGCCAGACTGGTGGCCAAGGGTTACTCTCAGGTCGAAGGGATCGACTATGATGAGACCTTTACCCCAGTTGCTAGGTTGGAAGCAATCAGGTTGTTTCTGGCATATGCAACATTCAAGAAGTTCAAAGTGTATGAGATGGATGTGAAGAGTGCCTTTCTGAATGGTGTACTGAACGAGGAGGTTTATGTGGAACAACCTCCAGGGTTCGAAGTTGGTGATAAGGTCTATCACTTGAAGAAAGCTCTTTATGGACTGAAGCAAAGCCCCCAGGGCTTGGTATGATACACTCTCCCAGTTCCTGATAGACCACGGATTCGTAAAAGGATCAGCGGACAGGACCCTCTTCAGGATTACCGAAGGGGAAGACATACGCTTGGTTCAGATTTATGTGGATGACATAATATTTGGATCTTCCAACCTGAAGCTTAGTGAGAAATTCTCTAAGCTGATGACTGGAAAATTTGAGATGTCAATGATGGGAGAGATGAACTTCTTTCTAGGTCTCCAGGTCAGGCAAACTGACTCCAGAATTTTCATAAATCAGTCCAAGTATGCCTGGGACTTGATTCAGAAGTTTGGAGTTCAGTCCAACAAAGTCTCACGTATTCCCATGAATAAAAATGAGAAGCTGGATCCTGACAAGGAGGGGACCTCAGTGAATCAGACAGAATATAGGGCACTGTTTGGATCTTTGTTGTACCTGACTGCTAGTCGTCCTGACATCACTTATGCAGTCGGAGTGTGTGCAAGGTATCAGTCTGATCCGAGGAAGAGTCATCTTGAGAGTGCCAAAAAGATACTGAAATACCTTAGAGGTACTGTCAATTTAGGACTTTGGTATCCCTCAGATGACAACCTAGATCTGACAGGGTATTCTGATGCTGATTATGGAGGCTGTCGAATTGATAGGAAATCAACCACATGTACATGTCAGTTTCTAGGGAGCAAGCTGATCTCTTGGTTTTCAAAGAAACAAACAAGTGTTGCAACATCTACTACTGAGGCTGAGTATATGGCGGCAGGCAGCTTTTGTTCCCAGATCCTTTGGCTGAAGCAACAACTGAGAGACTACCAAATAGAGGCCAATGATGTCCCAATTTATTGTGACAACAATAGTGCCATAACCATATCCCAAAACCCAGTCTTACACACAAGTGTAAGCATGTAGATATCTGGCATCACTTTATCAGAGATGGAGAGGATCCCTACTGACAAGCAGAGAGCTGACATCCTGACTAAGGTTTTGCCTGAAACCAGGATTGTTGAGCTGTCAGTAGAGTTAGGACTTCTTGACCCAGGCTTAAAAGATTCAGTTTGAATCTCAGTTCAGGATTGAACAAGGTGGTCAGGAGGGATGACTAACTCAGGATCAGGTTGCTGATAGATGGATGGCTTCCAGGGGGAACAGACATCAGTTTGAGGATTTTCATCATCATGATAGTTTAGGTTCAGGACACAGATCTTAGGGCTTGTCACCCTGATCGGTCTCAGAGGTATCAGTCAGGTTTCTATATCTGACTGACTGGTATGTATTATTGAACCTTTGCTTTAATCGTGACTTGTTGCATCATTTCTGATCATGTCTGACACCACATCAATCACATGATTTTAAAATGCATCCCATTCATTCATTTATTATTCGGTTTTCATTAAATATAAAATGCATATTTATTTCAAACATTCATCTGACACACATTAAATGCAAGTATGGGCGGGAACAGTTTTCCATAAAGTTTGAATTAATTGGATTTGAAAACTGAATTTGGTAAATTTTTTATTCCGGATATACCCCTTCATCTAATCCGTTGAATTCCAAAAGGCTTTCCATCAAAACCGTTCATTTAAACTGAATCTTTGGGTATAAAAGGAAATATTGTGCACATTTCATAATTTAAGCACCCATATTTTCCTAACCCAAACTATCTGCAATCTATCTCTCTCGTTTCCTAGTGTCAATGGCTTCTTCTGCAGCTCAATCACTTGAAGATACAAAGATATTTCACAACGCCATTTCTGAAGTAGAGTCAAAGGTGTCCTACGAGTGGCTAGTGGATTTCTTGCATCGATCAACCATTAAGGAGCTTGCTCAAGTCCATGGAGCCATCAATCAGGCTGGGCTCCTGAACTTCATCACCAGGAAGCCAACCAAGATCTGCCCTTACCAAATCATTGCTTTCTATGCAAACCTGAAGATGAATGATAACGACGAGTGGGAATAAGTGATTCCACTCCGAAGATCCGTAGAGAAGAAGGGTAAGAAGGTTGTTCAACATTTCAATGAAAGGATCCAACTCTGGGATCTCATCAGAAGGACTTACAACCTTCCTCATTCGACTGAGGAGAAGCAGTTGGCAGACCTGACTATCTACAGAGCTGGTGAAGAGCAGAAGTGTATGAATGAGTATCTGATCGTTCCCACTGAGATTTACAGCACGATGAACAATAAGCTACTCAAGCCTGAATACAAGCTCCTGTTCGAAGTGGTTGTTCAGAGTATTATGGGCTTCATGGGCGGAATGGAGCAGATCAGTAAGCCCAAGATCAGGGGCTTGACTGCTGTGGTGGACAATGCTCTGATCGACTGGGAGGAGTTTTTCCTTCAGAAACTTATCTAGGAGTCTAAAAAGGTCAGGTTGGATGGGGACAGGATCGTGCTGGACAAGAATCCTCATTTTGGCTCAAGAATATCAGTGATGCTTGAAGGCTTGCTTGGGGATGTTGATAAGGAGAGTTGTGAGGACTTTAAGGACAAGAATATCCTTTTCAAGAACTCTGCTGACACTGTGAAAAGGATGCTTGACACTGAGGTCAAGAAGGTGACAAGAGGAAAGGGTAAAGGGAAGGTGGCAAGCTCGAAGGCTCAGGAGGAGCCAGTCAAATCCGGACCAAAATGTGTCAAAGTCAAAGGCATTGTGATCAGGGAGAAAAAAACGATGCTCCGTAACTCTGACACTGAGTCAGATCACCCTGGTCTGCGATCTGATTCAACTGCAATTCTTGCTGCTGAGCCCATCTCTGTCGTACCACCCACTGAAATCTCACCACCCGATACTGAAGCAGCTGTGGCTTCAGGAACTGAGCAAGCACTTCAGGAGGAGGTGGCTCGGACTGAGGGGGAACCGACTCCATCTGCTCAGGAGCCCGTTCAGGAAGATCTCGTTATGAAGGTAGTCGAGGTACTGGGAGAAGAGGTTCAGGATGAACCGTCGGGTGCTCAGGAGGAGCAAGGTGGAGAGGAAGTGAAGGAAGGTGAAGGTGAGGTTGCTCAGGAGGAGCAGGGCAGTTCTGATGCTGGCGATGGAGAGCATCAGACGAAGGATGTGGTGATGGAGGCTCAGGAGGAAGAGCTCCATGATGAGGATCTGGAAGGCAACCGTGGCCGGAAGTGGACCGTCTCCGATGACGCTGAGTCCGGATCTGATCTTTCGGAGGAGGCTGAGGAACACACTCAGGAGGAGGAATCGGCGCAACCCAAGTTAACCCCATTTGAGATGGACGCCAGGTGTCAAGCCATCAGATTTGTAAATCAGACTTTTCCTGATATAGAAGAGACTTATGGCGAGGAAGTGATCAGTCTCAGGGTATTGGTAATGATGAGGAAGGCCAACATAACTGAAGTTGCTGCCCTGATTAGGGACATTGGTGAAGAGAATCTCAGGGATGAGGAGCAAAAGATTCTAGATAGATTTGGGCTTCGCACTTATGCCCAAGTCTTGAACAAGGAAGACTTCATCCGGATCGTCAGGGCAAACGATCCTCAGAACCCACTGCCCAACCCTTCTATGGCACTTATGCCAGCAGTTGGGAAAGGTGCGACCTCGGGAGAGGGCACACCGGCCAATGATGCACTCCCAGGGACCGAGACTACTAAGGCTTCAGGAGAGGTCCCGAAGAAGGTTACCACGAAGCCAAAGCTAGGCAAGAAAAGGAAAACCAGAACCATTGTAGTGGGAGTGTCACTGATGGGGAGGACTATCCTTGGGAAGCTCGATCGGCAGCGCGAGAAAATCAAAAGACTCACTGCTGAGTTGGGCAAGGCAACAAAGGAATCAGTTGATAGATTCCTGAGCCTTGAACAACAACGATCACCTGGAGTCACTTTTGATCAAGTTTAAACTATGATAGACTCATCTCTCACTGGCTAAGATGACAGGATCAAGGCACTAATTGGGGAGGCACTGAAGGGGCAGGAGGCCCAGATCAGGACAGTGGCTCAGGAAGAGGCCAAGAAAGGAGATGATCAACTCTTGACTAAGTGGAAGGATAGTAAGAAGGCTTCTGAGGATGCATTGCACAAGTCACTGGACACAATGCTCACTGAGAGTCTCGCACGGAAGGCGGAAGTGATTGCAATGCGGAAGGAGTTTGACGATCATCTCACTGAAAGTCTGCTCAGAGCTGAAGACAATGCCAAATTGGCTAAGGCATTTGAGGTGGTTTCCGATCAGCAGGCATCTCAAGGGATCCTGATTAAAGATATTCAAAAACAGGTCGAGGAGGACAAGAACCCTTTTGATGCTGCCAAAAAGGGGGAAGGGAAGAAAGCCGCCGCTCTGAAAAATCCAAAGTCTACTGCTCAGAAGAGGAAAGCTGATGTTTCCACTGATGAGCTGATGGAGGAGTGTGAGGAGCAACTTTACCCTGGTGATCCCATTGTCGAGGGAAGGAAGAAGTCAAAGCAACTAACTCTGGAGACCGTAATGCAGGTCAAGAGTCAGGCTACTCAGATTGAGAAGCTGAAGGGTCAGATGGTAGTACTGAAGGAGAAGACTGATCCCAAGAAGCCTGACCCCGATGCCAAGAAAAAGAAGCCAGTTGTTGTGACTAAGAAAAAGATGAGTGCTCAGGATGCCAATCCCATTATGTTCGAGTACGTGGACAATTTCGTGCCTCCTGAAATGAACGAGGCCTGGGTCCCGATCAAGAAGGAGTTTGTAGATTTGTACTACGTGGTTGGGAATTGGCTGAAGACATCTGAAGGCAAAGACAAGAACACCTTATTTGCTGAGTGGATGTACCTGCATCATAACGAACTCTGGGGAAACATTGTCCATCATGCTGACAGAGCAGTAGTTCAGATCTGGGCACCAGAGCACATCACTTACCCACCTCCAACCCTCGGCATCAACAGCCACCTGAACACGGAACTGATCAGAAAAGAGATTGCTATGATTGCATCAAGAACTGGAGCTCTGAAGAATGTTGATCAGTACCATACTGTCAAGTTAAGAGTCCTGAAGAAGTATGTGATCTCTTTGGCCATGTGGGATGATGAAGACTGAAGAAGTAGTGTCAGGATCAATATGTCAGGGATATTATTTTGTAATAGTTTCAGGATACTCTGTACTTAGAATATTTATCAATGAAACCATTTATATTCCTGAGACAACATCTCATTGACTCCTGATTTACTTTTCTGCTCTTTATCAAGAACTGTACTAACCCTTTTTCTGATTCCATCTTATAGAACTAAGGACCTTATATAGGTTCCTGAACTAAATACTGATTGATATCAGTTAATTGTTTAGATGATAGAATTTTTCTAAGGGTTTTGGCATCATCAAAAAGGGGGAAATTGTTGGGACAATCAGGAAGTATTTTGATTAGATCCCAAAACCCCTTGATGAATTTGCCTAAGTATAGTTCATCAGGATGATAGGCTTGGGATAGATAGGTTAGAATAGATTTTCTATTCACAGGTATTCAGTTCAGGGGGAACGTACTGAGGAGTGAAGACTGATGGAAGACGTTCCTGATGTTTGAAGTTTGAAGACATGTCCAACCCTGAAGGTGTTGAACATCCTGAAGATGGTCAACCTGAAGCTGAAACCTGAAAAACCTAGGGAGAGTCCTGAAGCTGCGTAGAGCCATCCTAAAGAAGACCACTGATCCTGATGGAACTGAGAAAACTAAGCATGCTCAGGGAAGTCTCTATCAGTGAGGGCACAAGTAACCTTGATCAGGCTGAATGTCGTTCTGATATTCATAAGTCCTGACTTGGGCCTAGTATCAGTTAACCTGATACTTGTAAGTCCTGAGACCCAAAGGTTACACGTGCGAATGGAAGTCTGATGAAGCAGAAAGAATGTCAGAGTCTCCAACATAAGACAAACATTTATGCTGAGTAAAGATCAAGAAACTCAGTGTTATAACGACCAGTAAGAAGGCGACACGTATGTACGGAGACTGAAACGCATTTAATTCTTCTCAGAGGTGCAGGCGGCGGATCAGAAACTTTGCCATACTAGGTATGGTCCATGTCAGACAAGGACATCAAACTTCTGCACCTACCCTACATAGGAAGGTTTGAAAAGGATCAATTCCAACGGATCTATTTCAAACCTCCCTATATATACAAAGAGTCTTGCACCCATTCAAGGCCAACGGGAAATTTCCAAGAGAAACTCTTAAGATTCCAAGCACTCAAAGTTGATTTGAAACAATACTCTGAAACTTAAATTTCCCTAGTGTTGTAGTAGGAATCTCCTCTGTATTATTTGCTTAGAGTATTGATCCCATCCTTAGCCTTGATTTGTTAGAGGGATCAATACAAAATAGTTGGAAAAACATGTAAAACCAAACCTCTCAGTTTTTGAGTTGGTTGGTTTGTTTGTAAGGACTGGGACTTGTAAAACCACCCAGGGGGTTAGTTCCTAAGAGAG
>JAPKLY010003168.1:10033-20056 GCA_026898435.1 Prunella vulgaris | reverse complement strand
TTATTTATAGGCGTGTGAGTGTGAGACGGCACCTTACGAGCCTATGTGGCTTCCGGTGTTGACGAGGGTTCCTTACCCTCGTCTTGGTCTCTCACACTGCTCCCTTTATCATACCTCATCCTACTACTATGCCTTAGACTAGATGGGCCTCATTAAAAACCTCGCCGTAAACCACCCTTGTGGATAAACCGGACGAAGGGAAAAAGAGCACACCATCGGAGTTCTATTCGATTGATAGGCGGGCTCGTCGGCGAGCTTCGGAGATGAGCCTAAGCGGTTTGGGCGAGCTCCAGGGCGGGCTCTGGTGCCTTGTGGTCCACGAACGTTATGTGATGATGGAGCTCGGCGAGACCTTCCCAGGGATAAAAGGCGAGCTCCGGGCGAGCTCCGCTTGTAGGTTACCTTCATGTGGGCGAGCTCCGCATCTTCAAGGATCCTGGTGGGTCCCGGCGACCTGCTAAGCCTTGCGTAATTGCCCCATGTCGATAGTGTTAGTTCGCCATATCAACATTTGCCCCCCAGCTCGCATGCACTATGACCTTGTCGAATGTGCAAGCGAGCTGGAAAACTTAAAACATGGCGAACTACCTATGGATGATTGTTGGGTTGACAAGCGGACTCAACCCAGATGGTAGCTTCTGGCCGACGTGGTGCGGGAATCCAGGGGTCATGCACGCCTTTTGAGACCTCGGTTCCCGCCCACAATAATGCTATCTTTTGAATTTTTGCAGACAGGCCCTTGCAATTCGCGAATATTGCACCTCGCCCCGACGTCTATAAATAGGGTGAGGTGGATTCATTTCTTCACTTTTTGCATTTCGAATTCGAGAGCTTTCCCGGCGACCGATTTTTCTTGTGCTCGACGGATTTTCGAAGGCTCTTCAAGGTAGGATTCGATCTTCTTTCCCTTCTCTTCTATCTTTTATTTGATTCTTCTGCTGGTTCATCGTCATTACGGTATTTCGGACAGTGGATTGCGCCGAGAACCTCTGAATCTCCCTGACCCTTGACTATTGGATTTTGGACTTCGGGACTTTTGAACTTTCTGAGACCATGTCAACACGCTCTTCAAGTAGAACCCTATCTGGCCGAAATCCTAACAAACGGCCAATGACCGAGGATGAGCCACCCCGGGTTTCGTATGTGGAAATCGGCTCCAGCTCCGAGGCGACCTCGGTAGCTCGCCAGGTGTCCGGCGAGCCACGCAGCGAACTGCCCAGCGAGCTACGTGCCGACCCGGAGGAAGGAGCCTCCAGTTCTGTGTGCCGCGAGGTATGGGAGGAGGGTGGCGAGGTCGCCCAAGAGGAAAGAGTTGCTAGCGGCAATGAAGGGCCCGAGGAAGTTGATGAGGGTGGTGCCGAGGTCGGCGAGGAGGGTGGCGACCTGGAAGAAGTTACTCTCGAATGGTTCCGCCGTATCGGTTTCCCGGAACCCCAGTTGGTAGAGTACCAGGTCCCCACCCAGGTGGTTCACCCGTTTGACTGGAACGAGTACATTGCCGAGTATGCGGCGAGCTTCCCTTGCCCGAATAGGGTACCTCGCCCAGACCTCGCCGACCTGGAAGAAGTTGCCCCCTCCGAGTTCAAAGCCGGCGAGGTGGTGAGCCTAATTGATGAATGCGACCTGCCAGTCATACGCAGGGAGTATCGCATCCCCATGGACATCTTTATGTACGCTCCAATGAAGGATGAGCGGGCTGACGCACCTCATGAGGGGATGACTGCCCTGAATGTAGATGTTCTGAGGGCCGGGCTTTCGTTGCCATTGCATCCGATTATTGGCCAATATCTAGCAGACAATAATCTGGCCATCACCCAACTTACACCGAACGCGTGGAGCAACCTTCTCGCCGCCCTGTCCATTTTTGGGCTGGAGGGTTACGAGAATGCGACGACCTCGGCAGACTTGGGCGAGGTTTTCGCCGTGACCAAACGGACACAGGACGGCGCAGGATATTATTATCTGAAGGCACGCCCGGGGGAGAAATTTCTGGGGGACCTGCCCAATAAAATCCGTGAATGGAAGAAACAATTTTTCTTCATAGGAGGTGACTGGCGAGCCTCCAGCACGTATCATGGGCGGGGTGACCGTATCCCCACTCCCGAGGGATATGGGGAAGCCAGCAGTAGGTCGCTTATTTCGGTGTGCGTGGGTTGAATTAGATATACTAATTCTAATTTCCTTTCCTTTTGCAGTTCCGAAGCGACACAAATCCAGCCGGGGTAGGCCTAAAGTGTCGGAGCAGTTCGACGTGGTGCTCGCCATTTGCTATTTGAGGAGCGAGAAGGATAGACAGGTCGCCCACCTGTGCGCCCACCATTGCCTGCGGCTCGCCGGGCTCCTCACACTGCCGCACCACCTTGACATCCAAGGCCCCGAGCTCCCAGGTCCAACCCTTTGCAGCTCGCCTATGGGGGAATGTAGCTCGCTCATTGTGCTGACACTTGTGATTTTTTTGTGCAGGTGGTAACTTTGTCGCTATCCCCATCGCCGAGGTCCCCGAGGCCTACCAAATTGTAAAGGAGCGATTCGAGATGGGGCCACCTCGCCCCAACAGACTAGCCCCGCCGTCCGTGCTCGCACTGGAGGCGAGCAAGAAGGCGGAGCTCGCCTCCAAAAGGGGCGAGGCAGGTGGGTCGGGAGCCCAGAAGGAGAAAGCTCCCGAAAAATCCAAGGCTTCGGAGGTCGCCAGGGGCAGCCGAGGTGTCGGGCGAGCTGTTGCCCCTTCAGAGCGGGGTCGAGGAAAGAAAGGACCCCAACGGGGTGATGGGTCGCGGGTTGGTGAGGAGAACATCCAGGCTCGTAAGAGGACTAGGTATACGGGCCTGGTCGACGAGGAGTCCGACCGGGCTGAGAGGATCTCGGCGAGGTCGGGGCAGGGGGGATCTGTTCAATCCACCGCCCCGTTGGCGGTCACGCCCATACGAAGTTCGCCCCCCTCGCCCTCTCCATTCGGCGTGCAGACCACCGATGACACACTGCTTGGCTGGGACCCTGACCGAGCTCAGTAAGTAGCTCGCCCAATTGACTCCCTTTCGCCCGTCATTATTTTATTTTTCTAACATTTTCCATCTGTTTTGATCTCGCAGTTATGCCCCAATTGCCTTCCCTAACCGCCACGAGGCCCTGCATGCTTTTGAGCGATCTCGCTCTCTCACATCGATGCGTAATCTCCCTCCGGGCATAGCCCGGAATGCTGTGAGCGAGATGCCTAGGCACTGGACGACTCCACTGGTGGCGGGTGTCAATAGCCAAGATTTGAGAGAGAATCTTCTTCTCTCGACCCACTACGCGAGCAGGGTGGTGCTCGCCAACCAGAAGGCTCTTGAGCAGATTGACGAGCTGGAGGTGGGTCGTTCTGATAGGAACAAGCGAATGCTGGCGTTGGCGGAGTCAGCCGACAAGACGAAGAAACTGGCGCAGCTCGCCAAGGAGAGGGCTGCGGCCTCGTTGGCCGCCGAGCAGAGCGCCCTCGAGCAACTTGAGGCCGCCCAACGCCGGCTCGCCCGGCTCGAACAGGAGACTGAGGCGAGAATAAAAGCGAAGGAAGAAGAGTTCGCTGCCCAGCTCGCCCTGGAGGTCGACAGCCACCTGGTCACGAAGAAAGACCTCGCACTGCAGCGGGGCCTGGTGAAGAGCTCTAACGCCGAGTGTGAGAGGCAAAGGGCCGAATTGGAGGCGAAGGCACTTGTGGTCGCTGAACTACGCAGCAGTGCTGTCACTTCGGCCGATTTGGTAGCTGCGAAAGCCGAGGCCTCGGATTGGGGCTTCGTGCAGTGTTATGCCGAGGTCCTAAGGGCCCTCTGGTGGGCGCGAGCTCACCATGATGACGAGGTGAAGGCCATAGTGGGCGAGTTTAAGGAGTGCTTGGATAGGGTCCCCTTCCCCGATGATGCCGAACTGGATATTGGCGACCTCCCTGCACTTGGAATTCCATTGGATTTTGTTCCGGCTCGGTTCAAGATCATCAATACTATCCCAGTGCCGGAACTGAATCTGGGTGAACCAGAGGTCGCCAACCAAGAGGAGCAGACTCCGCCCACTGTGGAGCAACTTCGGGAGGCATGTGGGGATGCCATGCTAGATTTGGGTGAGTTCGATGCCAGCGGGCTGACTGGTAATATCACCACAGAGGCCGAACTCACCCTTCCCGGTGCCCAGGTCGCCCCTGCCCCTGCTGATGCCCCCGATACTTAGGCTTTTTACCTCTTTCTTAGATTAGCTTTTTATTTCCCAAGTTGTAGTAGGTCGTCAGGCTCCGTAGCTCGCCTAGAAGGAGCTCTATTTTTGTAGTTTCCAAGTAGACTTAGCTCGCCGGACATATGCAGCTCGCCCAGAAGGGGCTTTTTGTAGTTCAAAGATGGCTAGCTGGTCGGCCTTTGTGGCCAGCACTGCTACTCATACTTAGGATTTTTTCAAGTATATTTTGGACTTGAAAATTTCTTAAGTATCTTTTGAATATAAGTCGAACATTTTTTGTCCAACTCTTTTTATCTTCGTCTTTGTGCTTTTATGTTATAATTTCTTAAATAGCTCGTTCTTGTTTATTTTTCTGGTACATGATTGTTCGTCTTATTCTACTTTGAGAAGCGAATCGTTCGTTTTACGTCACTTTCGACTACGAATTGTACCTCTGTTTTAAGAGTGTGTATTCTTCGTCTTATGCCACTTAGGACCGCGAATTGTTCGTCTTAGGCCACTTAGGGCAGCGAACTGCACTTCGATTGATTCACGTTGGGCCATTGGGTTTCATGAACCTTGCCTTAGACGTTTTTGTCTTTTTCGCGAATTTTTCTAACTTATGGCAGTAGGTGCTTAGCAACCCTTTACGAAGGGTACCTTCGCGACCTTGGGCACTTTAGCCTTTGCCTTCGAGCTATTTAATTACAACGTTTGGGACCTTGGTCCTTGCACATTGCGGACTTTTGAGCATGTGGGCGAGCTGGGCTTGGCGAGCTAGCATAATGGGCGACCTGGTGCAGCTCGCCTGATCGGAGGGCTGCACAGATCCAAACACTTGGGAATTTTTCTGAATTTTTTTTTTATTGCAACGTAATTTACATCGGTTGCCATCTATATTCCCGATGTAAACCTTCGACTAGTCTATTACAGGTATTACAGGATTCTAGTCTATTGGTAGAACTTCTTTAGGTGTGCCGAGCTCCAGGTGTATGATGAAGCTTTGCCCTCTGCGTCTTCTAGATCATAGGTACCGTTTGGCCAAGCTGCAGTGACTCGGAATGGTCCTTCCCAATTTGAACCGAATACACCTGGTGGGGCCATCAATTTCTTTTTCAACACCAGGTCGCCGACCTTGAACCTTCGGTCTTGGACCTGAGAGTTGTAATATTTTTCCGCTCTGCGCTTGTAGGTGGCGTTTTTCATTTTTGATGAAGCTCTGGTTTCTTCGATCAGATCTTTCTCTACTGCCAAGGCTTCATCATTCTTTTCTTCATCATACCCCACCACCTTCCAAGTCTTGTTCTGGATCTCCACCGGGACCACGGCTTCAGTCCCGAAGGCTAGGGCAAACGGGGTCTCCCCGGTACTGGCCCTATAGGAAGTTCTGTAAGACCACAGGACCTCCGGGAGTTCGTCTGCCCAGCTTCCTTTCTTTTCCTCGAGGCGGAGCTTTAATATGTGTTTCAAGATCTTGTTTACCGCCTCGACTTGGCCGTTCGACTGGGGGTGATACGGAGTTGAGTAGTGCTTCTTGATGTTCCATGAACTGCAGAAGTCCCTCAACTTCTGTCCGTCGAACTGCCTTCCATTATCAGTGATGACCGACTGCGGGAGTCCGAACCTGCAGATCAGGTTTTTCCAAATGAAACCGATCATCCTTTCCTGGGTTATGGTTGTGAGAGCTTCGGCCTCAGCCCACTTAGTGTAATAGTCCACTGCTACAACAGGGAACTTTACACCGCCTCTACCAGGTGGAAATGGGCCGATCAAGTCGATACCCCATTTCGCAAAAGGCCATGGGCTGAAAACCGACTTAAGCAGGTTGGTTGGGGAGTGGATGTTAGGTGCGAAAAGTTGGCACTTTCGGCACCTTCGAGCGAAGCTGATGGCATCTTTGCGAAGAGTGGGCCAGTAGTAGCCCTGTCTGATCGTTTTATATGCCAATGCTTGCCCCCCAGCGTGGCTCCCACAAATCCCTTCGTGAATTTCTTCTAACACTTCGGACCCCCGCTTCCTAGTTAGGCATTTGAGTAGGGGTAGAGAAAATCCACGCTTATAGAGTTGGCCATCCAGTAGCGTATACCTGGCAGCTTGCTTTACTAATCGGCTAGCTTCCCAGGTGTCTACGGGGGTTGTTCCGTCAGTTAAGTATTTTCGGATTGGGGTGCACCAATCTTCATTATCTTCACTATTCTCCTGCCCCCCACTCGAGGTTTGATTTACTTTGTAGTCGAACGTCGAGGGGTTTTTCAGTGTGGTGATCACAACCTCCGTGAATTCGGCTTCGCCGTTGCTAGTAGCTAGCCGGGCTAGAGCATCTGCTTGTGTGTTTTCTAGCCGCGGTATGTGATTGATGTAAACTTGTGTAAACATCGAGATCAGATGCGCGGCTATCTTCTGGTAGGTCATCATCTGCTGATCTTTTGCTTCAAATTCCCCCCGGACTTGGGATATTATTAGCTGGGAATCTCCGAAAACTTGAAGATTGGTCGCCCCCACAGCTAATGATAGCCTAAGTCCTGCTATTAATGCTTCGTATTCCGCCTCGTTGTTGGTTGCTCGAAAGTCAAACCTAATTGCGGAGGTGAAGACTTGTCTGTCGGGGCTGATCAGGACTACGCCGGCGCCTGCTGCTATGCTAGTTGATGATCCGTCCACGTAGAGATGCCACAGAGCTATACGCCCCCTCGTCGGATCTTGCGTAACAGACTTCTTGACCCGGCCATCTTTGATTTGGAGTAAACACTCTCGGGCCTTTTTCTGGTCACCTTTTATAGTTCCGGAACCCTTCGGAGTTGGAAATTTTAAACAGTAGTAGTAGGTCGAACACGCCGCTTTGAATTCATTAATAAAAGGGCGGCCAAGGAACCCGTTGTAGGAGGACTGCTGGTCGACAACCAGGAAATCTATGAGCCTAGTCAGTCTCCTTGCGGGATCCTCAGCCGATACAAGTTGGACGCTCAACCTAACACTACCTAGGGGGACGGTTACAGCCTCTCCGAACCCCACTATTCTAGCATTGCTAGGTTCCAGGTACGACTCAAAATCACCCAAGGCATCCAAGGTGGATTTGAAGAGGATGTTGGTGAATACGCCGGTATCCACAAGCATCCTGTGAACTCGGACGTTCATGATGTCGGCGGTTATCACTAATGAGTCGTTGTGGGGCATCAGTACCCCCTCCAGGTCCGCAGAAGAAAATGTTAGCTCGTCAACGAGTTGCGAGGCGGACCTGGGGCCGGAGCTGCCTTCCTGGACTTGATTTATGGCCCGGATCTCGGCCTTCCTCTTTCTCCTAGATATGGAGAATCCTCCGTCCCGGAGGCCTCCTGCGGCTCCGATCTCCTCCTCAAGAACCAAAAGTTCCCGAGTCGGCTCCTTATTTTGCTGAGGTTGGGGAGGTGCCCTCCGTCTGTGATGGGGGTCAGGTTGGTCCCCCTCCTCCTCTTCGTCATCGGAGGTGGCCCTCCTCTCGAACCTTGGTCTCTTGGCTGGGGCCTTCTTCACGAACTCGGCCAATTTCCCCTCCTCGTAAAATTTCCAGAGTTGCTTGAGGAGATCGCGGCACTCGCTGGTGAAGTGGCCGATGGCCTGATGGTAGGCACAGAATTTGTTGGGGTTGAGCTTTGTGCGGTCCTGGCGGATCCGCCTTGGCTCCTCCAGCATGGTCTTGCTTTGGACGGCAGTGAAGACGTGGTCGACGGAGACTGCGAGGACCTGGTTGAGCTTTTCTTTGAACTCGTCTCCCTCGCCGAAGGCCTTTAAGTTCCGGGGGGCTTTGTAGGTGCCCCCAGACTTCTTCCCGTAGGGCTTCTTTTCCTCGTGGGCACCAATTTCTTTCAGTAGTGCCTCCTGCATAGCCACATACACCCCCGCTTTATGGCGGAATTCGCTATAAGTGTTGGGACATGCGAGGTGCATTTCCTTCCAGAGGTCGGTGCCCCTCCTGAGTCCGCCCATTGCTGCGACGACCTTAGTGTCGTCGCTTACCGGCTCGCCTTCCAGCAGAATCTTGTCGAATCTTTCCAGGTACTGCTGGTCGGTTTCATTCTCGCCTTGATGGATGTTGGCGAGTCGGTGCTTCTGGGTAAGGTAAGATCCAAACCCAGAGAAGTGGGCCAGGAACTCCCGCGAGAGTTGGCCAAATGAGCAGATTGACCCCGGGGCGAGTGAGGAGAACCAACGGTGAGCTCGGTCCCCTAGGGTCAGCGGGAAGTTTCGGCACTGGGTGGAGTCTGTGGCACCGACAGAAATCATGAAATCCGCGTACTTGGCCAGATGGACCTTTGGGTCTGATTCTCCTTCGTATGCGGACATCACGGGGAATTGAATTTTCTTTTGGACCGGTGCGCGAAGGATGGCGGGTGCCAATGGAGAGGTGGGGAGAGTCGTGGAGTCAGGTCCGCTAGACTTGGCCGCTACCTGTGCTTGCAACATTTCAACGGCCTTTTTCAGTGAGGCCAGCTCGTCATCACGGGTCACCTCCGGCGGAGGGTGCTCAAAGGTCGTGCGTCTCGCGGACGCACGTCCCTGAGGTGCCTCACTCTGGGGTGACCTCTCAGTGACGGGCTGGAATTAGCGTCCGCCGTGGGGGCCTAGCCGGTCAGTGGCGGGCCTCCTTAGCCTTTCGTGGGCTGACCTGCGCGGCTGCTGGTCAGAGTCCCCCTGGGATGCAGCTGGGGCTGCTGCACGCTCATTCTCTTCATACCTCGGGCCCAGGCGGCCTTGGAGGACTTCCCTCCTTTGAGATTGGTGGGTGCCAGACGCCCCGGTGTAAGCCGGCTCCCTTCCGGTGTAAGGAGCGGGACCCTCCTCCCCCATTTTGGTTTTACCGGTCCTCTCCCTGCGCTGGCGAGCTTGTGCCGAGCTCGCCTCCTGCTCGGTGGGGAGTACGCTGTAGTCTCCCCTGGTCTGGGTGCCCTGGGTGGGCCTGGTCTGCTCCCTGGTTTCGGCGGCTGGAGCTCGCCTAGGTACTAGGGCGAGCTCGTCTTGCTGTCGCTGCTGCAACCGTTGTAGGGTCGCGATGGTGCGTCGGAGCTCGTCAGGATTGCTGACCAGGTCCCTCAGAGCGGGGACTAAGTCTTCCTGGGTCGCCGCAGTTCGCTGAGGTCGCGGAGCTGCGGTGCTCTTCTGGCGAGGCGGTTGTGATGTCTCCACCACCTGGTGTGAGGTCTCCACCTCGACCTGGTTTTGATTGCCCCCTCTAGACCTTCCCGCAGCTGCGGAGGTCTGTCCCTTGACGGCTGGAGTGTTGGCCATTTTTAGGTTTCGGAGGGGGTAACTCGCTGAAGGGCGTCGAAGTGGAGGGAGGTCGCCGGGGTGATGGAGGTCGCCTGAATGGTTATCGTCCAGCTTAGGTGGTGCTGTGCAGGTTTTCGTCTAGCCTCGCGTGTGACGAATTGTCCGAAATTCGGTTTATTCGTGTGCACGCGCGCGTTTGAAAACTTGTTCCGGGCAGATTTTGGGAAATCCGATAATTCGGGTTTCTGTCCGGAGATCTGGGTCCTTCGTTCAGGGGATGAAGATGTGTGTGTATCTTCAAGTGTTCTTGAGTTTTGTCAAGAACACCTTCAAATCTTCAAATCTTCAACAAACCCTAATTTTTGTTCTTGGGTATTTCTCGTAAACGGAGGTTCAGCGCCCTCCTTCTAGCGCCAAATTGTTGATAGAATTTATTAACAACGTTTGTTTATGTGGCCTTATATCATGTTAATCCTATCAAACAATAATCCAAGATTTTATGTTCTTGGATGTAATATGAGGAGGGAGAATAGAGAGAGAAATATTGCAAGAGTAGTAGTATTGGTTTTCAGAATTGTGAACCTTGTGTGAATAGTACAA
>JAPKLY010003168.1:0-10023 GCA_026898435.1 Prunella vulgaris | reverse complement strand
TTATTTATAGGCGTGTGAGTGTGAGACGGCACCTTACGAGCCTATGTGGCTTCCGGTGTTGACGAGGGTTCCTTACCCTCGTCTTGGTCTCTCACACTGCTCCCTTTATCATACCTCATCCTACTACTATGCCTTAGACTAGATGGGCCTCATTAAAAACCTCGCCGTAAACCACCCTTGTGGATAAACCGGACGAAGGGAAAAAGAGCACACCATCGGAGTTCTATTCGATTGATAGGCGGGCTCGTCGGCGAGCTTCGGAGATGAGCCTAAGCGGTTTGGGCGAGCTCCAGGGCGGGCTCTGGTGCCTTGTGGTCCACGAACGTTATGTGATGATGGAGCTCGGCGAGACCTTCCCAGGGATAAAAGGCGAGCTCCGGGCGAGCTCCGCTTGTAGGTTACCTTCATGTGGGCGAGCTCCGCATCTTCAAGGATCCTGGTGGGTCCCGGCGACCTGCTAAGCCTTGCGTAATTGCCCCATGTCGATAGTGTTAGTTCGCCATATCAACATTTGCCCCCCAGCTCGCATGCACTATGACCTTGTCGAATGTGCAAGCGAGCTGGAAAACTTAAAACATGGCGAACTACCTATGGATGATTGTTGGGTTGACAAGCGGACTCAACCCAGATGGTAGCTTCTGGCCGACGTGGTGCGGGAATCCAGGGGTCATGCACGCCTTTTGAGACCTCGGTTCCCGCCCACAATAATGCTATCTTTTGAATTTTTGCAGACAGGCCCTTGCAATTCGCGAATATTGCACCTCGCCCCGACGTCTATAAATAGGGTGAGGTGGATTCATTTCTTCACTTTTTGCATTTCGAATTCGAGAGCTTTCCCGGCGACCGATTTTTCTTGTGCTCGACGGATTTTCGAAGGCTCTTCAAGGTAGGATTCGATCTTCTTTCCCTTCTCTTCTATCTTTTATTTGATTCTTCTGCTGGTTCATCGTCATTACGGTATTTCGGACAGTGGATTGCGCCGAGAACCTCTGAATCTCCCTGACCCTTGACTATTGGATTTTGGACTTCGGGACTTTTGAACTTTCTGAGACCATGTCAACACGCTCTTCAAGTAGAACCCTATCTGGCCGAAATCCTAACAAACGGCCAATGACCGAGGATGAGCCACCCCGGGTTTCGTATGTGGAAATCGGCTCCAGCTCCGAGGCGACCTCGGTAGCTCGCCAGGTGTCCGGCGAGCCACGCAGCGAACTGCCCAGCGAGCTACGTGCCGACCCGGAGGAAGGAGCCTCCAGTTCTGTGTGCCGCGAGGTATGGGAGGAGGGTGGCGAGGTCGCCCAAGAGGAAAGAGTTGCTAGCGGCAATGAAGGGCCCGAGGAAGTTGATGAGGGTGGTGCCGAGGTCGGCGAGGAGGGTGGCGACCTGGAAGAAGTTACTCTCGAATGGTTCCGCCGTATCGGTTTCCCGGAACCCCAGTTGGTAGAGTACCAGGTCCCCACCCAGGTGGTTCACCCGTTTGACTGGAACGAGTACATTGCCGAGTATGCGGCGAGCTTCCCTTGCCCGAATAGGGTACCTCGCCCAGACCTCGCCGACCTGGAAGAAGTTGCCCCCTCCGAGTTCAAAGCCGGCGAGGTGGTGAGCCTAATTGATGAATGCGACCTGCCAGTCATACGCAGGGAGTATCGCATCCCCATGGACATCTTTATGTACGCTCCAATGAAGGATGAGCGGGCTGACGCACCTCATGAGGGGATGACTGCCCTGAATGTAGATGTTCTGAGGGCCGGGCTTTCGTTGCCATTGCATCCGATTATTGGCCAATATCTAGCAGACAATAATCTGGCCATCACCCAACTTACACCGAACGCGTGGAGCAACCTTCTCGCCGCCCTGTCCATTTTTGGGCTGGAGGGTTACGAGAATGCGACGACCTCGGCAGACTTGGGCGAGGTTTTCGCCGTGACCAAACGGACACAGGACGGCGCAGGATATTATTATCTGAAGGCACGCCCGGGGGAGAAATTTCTGGGGGACCTGCCCAATAAAATCCGTGAATGGAAGAAACAATTTTTCTTCATAGGAGGTGACTGGCGAGCCTCCAGCACGTATCATGGGCGGGGTGACCGTATCCCCACTCCCGAGGGATATGGGGAAGCCAGCAGTAGGTCGCTTATTTCGGTGTGCGTGGGTTGAATTAGATATACTAATTCTAATTTCCTTTCCTTTTGCAGTTCCGAAGCGACACAAATCCAGCCGGGGTAGGCCTAAAGTGTCGGAGCAGTTCGACGTGGTGCTCGCCATTTGCTATTTGAGGAGCGAGAAGGATAGACAGGTCGCCCACCTGTGCGCCCACCATTGCCTGCGGCTCGCCGGGCTCCTCACACTGCCGCACCACCTTGACATCCAAGGCCCCGAGCTCCCAGGTCCAACCCTTTGCAGCTCGCCTATGGGGGAATGTAGCTCGCTCATTGTGCTGACACTTGTGATTTTTTTGTGCAGGTGGTAACTTTGTCGCTATCCCCATCGCCGAGGTCCCCGAGGCCTACCAAATTGTAAAGGAGCGATTCGAGATGGGGCCACCTCGCCCCAACAGACTAGCCCCGCCGTCCGTGCTCGCACTGGAGGCGAGCAAGAAGGCGGAGCTCGCCTCCAAAAGGGGCGAGGCAGGTGGGTCGGGAGCCCAGAAGGAGAAAGCTCCCGAAAAATCCAAGGCTTCGGAGGTCGCCAGGGGCAGCCGAGGTGTCGGGCGAGCTGTTGCCCCTTCAGAGCGGGGTCGAGGAAAGAAAGGACCCCAACGGGGTGATGGGTCGCGGGTTGGTGAGGAGAACATCCAGGCTCGTAAGAGGACTAGGTATACGGGCCTGGTCGACGAGGAGTCCGACCGGGCTGAGAGGATCTCGGCGAGGTCGGGGCAGGGGGGATCTGTTCAATCCACCGCCCCGTTGGCGGTCACGCCCATACGAAGTTCGCCCCCCTCGCCCTCTCCATTCGGCGTGCAGACCACCGATGACACACTGCTTGGCTGGGACCCTGACCGAGCTCAGTAAGTAGCTCGCCCAATTGACTCCCTTTCGCCCGTCATTATTTTATTTTTCTAACATTTTCCATCTGTTTTGATCTCGCAGTTATGCCCCAATTGCCTTCCCTAACCGCCACGAGGCCCTGCATGCTTTTGAGCGATCTCGCTCTCTCACATCGATGCGTAATCTCCCTCCGGGCATAGCCCGGAATGCTGTGAGCGAGATGCCTAGGCACTGGACGACTCCACTGGTGGCGGGTGTCAATAGCCAAGATTTGAGAGAGAATCTTCTTCTCTCGACCCACTACGCGAGCAGGGTGGTGCTCGCCAACCAGAAGGCTCTTGAGCAGATTGACGAGCTGGAGGTGGGTCGTTCTGATAGGAACAAGCGAATGCTGGCGTTGGCGGAGTCAGCCGACAAGACGAAGAAACTGGCGCAGCTCGCCAAGGAGAGGGCTGCGGCCTCGTTGGCCGCCGAGCAGAGCGCCCTCGAGCAACTTGAGGCCGCCCAACGCCGGCTCGCCCGGCTCGAACAGGAGACTGAGGCGAGAATAAAAGCGAAGGAAGAAGAGTTCGCTGCCCAGCTCGCCCTGGAGGTCGACAGCCACCTGGTCACGAAGAAAGACCTCGCACTGCAGCGGGGCCTGGTGAAGAGCTCTAACGCCGAGTGTGAGAGGCAAAGGGCCGAATTGGAGGCGAAGGCACTTGTGGTCGCTGAACTACGCAGCAGTGCTGTCACTTCGGCCGATTTGGTAGCTGCGAAAGCCGAGGCCTCGGATTGGGGCTTCGTGCAGTGTTATGCCGAGGTCCTAAGGGCCCTCTGGTGGGCGCGAGCTCACCATGATGACGAGGTGAAGGCCATAGTGGGCGAGTTTAAGGAGTGCTTGGATAGGGTCCCCTTCCCCGATGATGCCGAACTGGATATTGGCGACCTCCCTGCACTTGGAATTCCATTGGATTTTGTTCCGGCTCGGTTCAAGATCATCAATACTATCCCAGTGCCGGAACTGAATCTGGGTGAACCAGAGGTCGCCAACCAAGAGGAGCAGACTCCGCCCACTGTGGAGCAACTTCGGGAGGCATGTGGGGATGCCATGCTAGATTTGGGTGAGTTCGATGCCAGCGGGCTGACTGGTAATATCACCACAGAGGCCGAACTCACCCTTCCCGGTGCCCAGGTCGCCCCTGCCCCTGCTGATGCCCCCGATACTTAGGCTTTTTACCTCTTTCTTAGATTAGCTTTTTATTTCCCAAGTTGTAGTAGGTCGTCAGGCTCCGTAGCTCGCCTAGAAGGAGCTCTATTTTTGTAGTTTCCAAGTAGACTTAGCTCGCCGGACATATGCAGCTCGCCCAGAAGGGGCTTTTTGTAGTTCAAAGATGGCTAGCTGGTCGGCCTTTGTGGCCAGCACTGCTACTCATACTTAGGATTTTTTCAAGTATATTTTGGACTTGAAAATTTCTTAAGTATCTTTTGAATATAAGTCGAACATTTTTTGTCCAACTCTTTTTATCTTCGTCTTTGTGCTTTTATGTTATAATTTCTTAAATAGCTCGTTCTTGTTTATTTTTCTGGTACATGATTGTTCGTCTTATTCTACTTTGAGAAGCGAATCGTTCGTTTTACGTCACTTTCGACTACGAATTGTACCTCTGTTTTAAGAGTGTGTATTCTTCGTCTTATGCCACTTAGGACCGCGAATTGTTCGTCTTAGGCCACTTAGGGCAGCGAACTGCACTTCGATTGATTCACGTTGGGCCATTGGGTTTCATGAACCTTGCCTTAGACGTTTTTGTCTTTTTCGCGAATTTTTCTAACTTATGGCAGTAGGTGCTTAGCAACCCTTTACGAAGGGTACCTTCGCGACCTTGGGCACTTTAGCCTTTGCCTTCGAGCTATTTAATTACAACGTTTGGGACCTTGGTCCTTGCACATTGCGGACTTTTGAGCATGTGGGCGAGCTGGGCTTGGCGAGCTAGCATAATGGGCGACCTGGTGCAGCTCGCCTGATCGGAGGGCTGCACAGATCCAAACACTTGGGAATTTTTCTGAATTTTTTTTTTATTGCAACGTAATTTACATCGGTTGCCATCTATATTCCCGATGTAAACCTTCGACTAGTCTATTACAGGTATTACAGGATTCTAGTCTATTGGTAGAACTTCTTTAGGTGTGCCGAGCTCCAGGTGTATGATGAAGCTTTGCCCTCTGCGTCTTCTAGATCATAGGTACCGTTTGGCCAAGCTGCAGTGACTCGGAATGGTCCTTCCCAATTTGAACCGAATACACCTGGTGGGGCCATCAATTTCTTTTTCAACACCAGGTCGCCGACCTTGAACCTTCGGTCTTGGACCTGAGAGTTGTAATATTTTTCCGCTCTGCGCTTGTAGGTGGCGTTTTTCATTTTTGATGAAGCTCTGGTTTCTTCGATCAGATCTTTCTCTACTGCCAAGGCTTCATCATTCTTTTCTTCATCATACCCCACCACCTTCCAAGTCTTGTTCTGGATCTCCACCGGGACCACGGCTTCAGTCCCGAAGGCTAGGGCAAACGGGGTCTCCCCGGTACTGGCCCTATAGGAAGTTCTGTAAGACCACAGGACCTCCGGGAGTTCGTCTGCCCAGCTTCCTTTCTTTTCCTCGAGGCGGAGCTTTAATATGTGTTTCAAGATCTTGTTTACCGCCTCGACTTGGCCGTTCGACTGGGGGTGATACGGAGTTGAGTAGTGCTTCTTGATGTTCCATGAACTGCAGAAGTCCCTCAACTTCTGTCCGTCGAACTGCCTTCCATTATCAGTGATGACCGACTGCGGGAGTCCGAACCTGCAGATCAGGTTTTTCCAAATGAAACCGATCATCCTTTCCTGGGTTATGGTTGTGAGAGCTTCGGCCTCAGCCCACTTAGTGTAATAGTCCACTGCTACAACAGGGAACTTTACACCGCCTCTACCAGGTGGAAATGGGCCGATCAAGTCGATACCCCATTTCGCAAAAGGCCATGGGCTGAAAACCGACTTAAGCAGGTTGGTTGGGGAGTGGATGTTAGGTGCGAAAAGTTGGCACTTTCGGCACCTTCGAGCGAAGCTGATGGCATCTTTGCGAAGAGTGGGCCAGTAGTAGCCCTGTCTGATCGTTTTATATGCCAATGCTTGCCCCCCAGCGTGGCTCCCACAAATCCCTTCGTGAATTTCTTCTAACACTTCGGACCCCCGCTTCCTAGTTAGGCATTTGAGTAGGGGTAGAGAAAATCCACGCTTATAGAGTTGGCCATCCAGTAGCGTATACCTGGCAGCTTGCTTTACTAATCGGCTAGCTTCCCAGGTGTCTACGGGGGTTGTTCCGTCAGTTAAGTATTTTCGGATTGGGGTGCACCAATCTTCATTATCTTCACTATTCTCCTGCCCCCCACTCGAGGTTTGATTTACTTTGTAGTCGAACGTCGAGGGGTTTTTCAGTGTGGTGATCACAACCTCCGTGAATTCGGCTTCGCCGTTGCTAGTAGCTAGCCGGGCTAGAGCATCTGCTTGTGTGTTTTCTAGCCGCGGTATGTGATTGATGTAAACTTGTGTAAACATCGAGATCAGATGCGCGGCTATCTTCTGGTAGGTCATCATCTGCTGATCTTTTGCTTCAAATTCCCCCCGGACTTGGGATATTATTAGCTGGGAATCTCCGAAAACTTGAAGATTGGTCGCCCCCACAGCTAATGATAGCCTAAGTCCTGCTATTAATGCTTCGTATTCCGCCTCGTTGTTGGTTGCTCGAAAGTCAAACCTAATTGCGGAGGTGAAGACTTGTCTGTCGGGGCTGATCAGGACTACGCCGGCGCCTGCTGCTATGCTAGTTGATGATCCGTCCACGTAGAGATGCCACAGAGCTATACGCCCCCTCGTCGGATCTTGCGTAACAGACTTCTTGACCCGGCCATCTTTGATTTGGAGTAAACACTCTCGGGCCTTTTTCTGGTCACCTTTTATAGTTCCGGAACCCTTCGGAGTTGGAAATTTTAAACAGTAGTAGTAGGTCGAACACGCCGCTTTGAATTCATTAATAAAAGGGCGGCCAAGGAACCCGTTGTAGGAGGACTGCTGGTCGACAACCAGGAAATCTATGAGCCTAGTCAGTCTCCTTGCGGGATCCTCAGCCGATACAAGTTGGACGCTCAACCTAACACTACCTAGGGGGACGGTTACAGCCTCTCCGAACCCCACTATTCTAGCATTGCTAGGTTCCAGGTACGACTCAAAATCACCCAAGGCATCCAAGGTGGATTTGAAGAGGATGTTGGTGAATACGCCGGTATCCACAAGCATCCTGTGAACTCGGACGTTCATGATGTCGGCGGTTATCACTAATGAGTCGTTGTGGGGCATCAGTACCCCCTCCAGGTCCGCAGAAGAAAATGTTAGCTCGTCAACGAGTTGCGAGGCGGACCTGGGGCCGGAGCTGCCTTCCTGGACTTGATTTATGGCCCGGATCTCGGCCTTCCTCTTTCTCCTAGATATGGAGAATCCTCCGTCCCGGAGGCCTCCTGCGGCTCCGATCTCCTCCTCAAGAACCAAAAGTTCCCGAGTCGGCTCCTTATTTTGCTGAGGTTGGGGAGGTGCCCTCCGTCTGTGATGGGGGTCAGGTTGGTCCCCCTCCTCCTCTTCGTCATCGGAGGTGGCCCTCCTCTCGAACCTTGGTCTCTTGGCTGGGGCCTTCTTCACGAACTCGGCCAATTTCCCCTCCTCGTAAAATTTCCAGAGTTGCTTGAGGAGATCGCGGCACTCGCTGGTGAAGTGGCCGATGGCCTGATGGTAGGCACAGAATTTGTTGGGGTTGAGCTTTGTGCGGTCCTGGCGGATCCGCCTTGGCTCCTCCAGCATGGTCTTGCTTTGGACGGCAGTGAAGACGTGGTCGACGGAGACTGCGAGGACCTGGTTGAGCTTTTCTTTGAACTCGTCTCCCTCGCCGAAGGCCTTTAAGTTCCGGGGGGCTTTGTAGGTGCCCCCAGACTTCTTCCCGTAGGGCTTCTTTTCCTCGTGGGCACCAATTTCTTTCAGTAGTGCCTCCTGCATAGCCACATACACCCCCGCTTTATGGCGGAATTCGCTATAAGTGTTGGGACATGCGAGGTGCATTTCCTTCCAGAGGTCGGTGCCCCTCCTGAGTCCGCCCATTGCTGCGACGACCTTAGTGTCGTCGCTTACCGGCTCGCCTTCCAGCAGAATCTTGTCGAATCTTTCCAGGTACTGCTGGTCGGTTTCATTCTCGCCTTGATGGATGTTGGCGAGTCGGTGCTTCTGGGTAAGGTAAGATCCAAACCCAGAGAAGTGGGCCAGGAACTCCCGCGAGAGTTGGCCAAATGAGCAGATTGACCCCGGGGCGAGTGAGGAGAACCAACGGTGAGCTCGGTCCCCTAGGGTCAGCGGGAAGTTTCGGCACTGGGTGGAGTCTGTGGCACCGACAGAAATCATGAAATCCGCGTACTTGGCCAGATGGACCTTTGGGTCTGATTCTCCTTCGTATGCGGACATCACGGGGAATTGAATTTTCTTTTGGACCGGTGCGCGAAGGATGGCGGGTGCCAATGGAGAGGTGGGGAGAGTCGTGGAGTCAGGTCCGCTAGACTTGGCCGCTACCTGTGCTTGCAACATTTCAACGGCCTTTTTCAGTGAGGCCAGCTCGTCATCACGGGTCACCTCCGGCGGAGGGTGCTCAAAGGTCGTGCGTCTCGCGGACGCACGTCCCTGAGGTGCCTCACTCTGGGGTGACCTCTCAGTGACGGGCTGGAATTAGCGTCCGCCGTGGGGGCCTAGCCGGTCAGTGGCGGGCCTCCTTAGCCTTTCGTGGGCTGACCTGCGCGGCTGCTGGTCAGAGTCCCCCTGGGATGCAGCTGGGGCTGCTGCACGCTCATTCTCTTCATACCTCGGGCCCAGGCGGCCTTGGAGGACTTCCCTCCTTTGAGATTGGTGGGTGCCAGACGCCCCGGTGTAAGCCGGCTCCCTTCCGGTGTAAGGAGCGGGACCCTCCTCCCCCATTTTGGTTTTACCGGTCCTCTCCCTGCGCTGGCGAGCTTGTGCCGAGCTCGCCTCCTGCTCGGTGGGGAGTACGCTGTAGTCTCCCCTGGTCTGGGTGCCCTGGGTGGGCCTGGTCTGCTCCCTGGTTTCGGCGGCTGGAGCTCGCCTAGGTACTAGGGCGAGCTCGTCTTGCTGTCGCTGCTGCAACCGTTGTAGGGTCGCGATGGTGCGTCGGAGCTCGTCAGGATTGCTGACCAGGTCCCTCAGAGCGGGGACTAAGTCTTCCTGGGTCGCCGCAGTTCGCTGAGGTCGCGGAGCTGCGGTGCTCTTCTGGCGAGGCGGTTGTGATGTCTCCACCACCTGGTGTGAGGTCTCCACCTCGACCTGGTTTTGATTGCCCCCTCTAGACCTTCCCGCAGCTGCGGAGGTCTGTCCCTTGACGGCTGGAGTGTTGGCCATTTTTAGGTTTCGGAGGGGGTAACTCGCTGAAGGGCGTCGAAGTGGAGGGAGGTCGCCGGGGTGATGGAGGTCGCCTGAATGGTTATCGTCCAGCTTAGGTGGTGCTGTGCAGGTTTTCGTCTAGCCTCGCGTGTGACGAATTGTCCGAAATTCGGTTTATTCGTGTGCACGCGCGCGTTTGAAAACTTGTTCCGGGCAGATTTTGGGAAATCCGATAATTCGGGTTTCTGTCCGGAGATCTGGGTCCTTCGTTCAGGGGATGAAGATGTGTGTGTATCTTCAAGTGTTCTTGAGTTTTGTCAAGAACACCTTCAAATCTTCAAATCTTCAACAAACCCTAATTTTTGTTCTTGGGTATTTCTCGTAAACGGAGGTTCAGCGCCCTCCTTCTAGCGCCAAATTGTTGATAGAATTTATTAACAACGTTTGTTTATGTGGCCTTATATCATGTTAATCCTATCAAACAATAATCCAAGATTTTATGTTCTTGGATGTAATATGAGGAGGGAGAATAGAGAGAGAAATATTGCAAGAGTAGTAGTATTGGTTTTCAGAATTGTGAACCTTGTGTGAATAGTACAA
>JAPKLY010003167.1:0-20062 GCA_026898435.1 Prunella vulgaris | reverse complement strand
AAAATTTCAAAGTATAATAAAAATATTCAAATTTATTTACAATAACTTTAAATTTAAATATTATATTTTTAAGGAAATATCTACACATATATAATCTTAATTTTTAAATATATTTTTATAATCATGAATTTTGTGTTAGCTTTTATAATTTTTAATATATATATATATATAATTTTAAAAAAAATTGCAAAATTATATATAATCTTTTTTAAAATACACAAGTAATTAAATAAATACTATAAAAAATTCAAAATACATATTCATTATAATTTTAAATGTATTATTCTATTTTAACTTAAAACATAATTTTTTGAAATATAATTTTTTTAAAAAAATTAAAATATTAAATATTAAAATAAATCCAAAATTATATATATTCTCTCTAAAAAAATTAAAAATATATTGAGTTATAATAAAAATTAAATAATTTACTTAAATCAATTCTTAATTTTTATAAATAATTATTCATATACATAATTTTTATATTTTCTAAATTTATAAAATTATATATATTTCTTTAAATTATAAAAGCTCACACAAAATAAATTGGTTCCAAAATATGTTTAAAAATAAGATTATATATGTGTATATTTTCCTTAAAAATATAATATTTAAATTTATAGTTATTGTAAATAAATTTGAATATTTTTATTGTACTTTGAATATTTTATTTTTATTTTTTAAAATATTTTTATTTCATATTGTTAATATATATAATTTAATTATGTATTTTAATATAATAATATATTTATGTATTTTTAAGGCAATATAAATTTTTATTTTTTATTTATTTGTGAAATACATTCAAATTTTTTAATTATAAAAAAATTATTATATTTGTTATAATTATATGTGTTTATTTATTTATTTTTATATTTATAATATTATTTATTTTATTTATACTTTTAGATATTTAATGATATAGATGCTTATTAGGATGATGAATGTGCATTTATTTGTCCACGTCATCTTTTGGGCAAGGGAAAAATTGCCCGAAGTTTAAATTGCAAAACATACAAAAGGTGATGATTTGTTTTGCCAAAATTCAAAAGTTTAGATTAAAATGCAATTCACGTAAAGGTGATGATTTATTTTGCAATTAAGTCTTTTATATATGTTATTATATAATAAAAAAAAAGAATTTCTATAAAAAATAATAATATATTTTTAAAAAAACCAAGGGTGCAAATGGCGCTTGGCGGTCGAGTGACTTCAAGCGCCAAGACCGCCTAAGCGGTGCCTAGGCGCCGCCTTGGAGGTGCCAAAGTTTTTCTATTTTCTATTTTATTTTTTATTAATATTAATTTTTGCTAAACATATAGTAATAAAAATATACATTATAGATAAATTATAAATTTAAAAACTAATTAATAACTATCACAAAATATAAAAATTCAACAAAATGTTAAAAACTATCATAATACGACATAGAACGAATAAATTATGAAGTAGTTCAATTAAACTTTCATTTTTTAGTAATTTAGTAAATTAGTTTTTTATCTTTTAATTTTAGATCTAACTTTTAAATTGAAATAAAAATTAGAAAAAGAAGAGTAATGGTCATCTAGGCGGTGCCAAGATGGCCTCGGCGGCTGCCTAGGCGGTCTCGGCAGTGCCAAATGTGTTGGCGGATTTTTCTCGGCGATTTGACCTTGGCGTCGGCGGCCGAGGGCCTTCAAGCGCCTAGGCGGTCTCGGCGACCGCCATTTACATCCATGAAAAAAACTAATAATATTTCTTATAATAACACACATTGTATTCTTACCTTGTATGGAAAGAGTTTGTTTACAAAAATAAATGCATATATGTAAAAAAAAAAAAAACAACATTTATTTTTATAGTAATATATATTTGACCTTATAGTAAGATGCATTTAATCATATAGTAAAATAAACTGGGGACGAAAATCTTGAAATTTAAAATTGTCTAGATTTGACCCCACCCAATCCTGTCAAAATCCTCAATTTTTTAGATTTTATGTTTTGAATCAATTTTACATGAGCAATATTGCATTTAAGTTATTGAATTTGTCATTAAGTTTTTTCCCCCTAAAACTTAACAAGTCTGGGTCGTTTATAGTTTTCTAAAAGATTAATTGCAAAAGGGTATTTGGTTGAGCTTATAAGCTCTTTAAAACACCTTATAAGTTATTTGAGAGTTTATAAGGTCTGTTGTGTTTGGTAAAATAAAATGTCTAACAACTTATAAAATTTTAAAATAAACAAAAAATATAAATTGAGATATTATAACTTATTTTTCTCACCACCTCAAATCCCCCCATCCCAAGCCCCGCCACAGTTTCACAATTTCTATCTTAACATTAAAAAAAAAGTTCTATTAAAAGTCTATTTTTTAAAAATATTATGCTAAATTATCAAAAATCTTATAAATTGTATTATTTAAACACTTCAACAAATTATAGGCTGATTAAGAGTAACATCTTATAAGCTCTTGAAATAACTATATGATGTTAAAATAACTTTAGCCAAACACCCTTTAAATTGGACACACATTTAAAAAAAATTGAATAAAATAGTGATATATATATATAATGTCTATGTCTATTTTAGTGTGCACACAAATCAATTTTTTTTTTTAGTGTGAAAATGATCACGAGAAAGAGAGTAATTTTCAGTTTGATTTCATAATAGTATTCCCAAGATACATAATGAAAATAGTGCATCACTTTTGTACCAATTTATAATTATTTTATACATAATCTATTAATAGAAACCGATCAAATTAATTTCAGTGTATTTAATAAACGTCTGTCCATTCACTTATAACATACATAGTAATTTTGATATTATTTGTATATATATTTTTATTTTTATGCTTTCATTCATCGTAATGTTAATCATTGTATAATAATCACATCTTTTCTAGTACTAAATTATTATAAAAGATACACTACCTCCGTCCCACCTTTTTCTTTTCATTTTTATTATATTCTCCTCACAAAAATTAATAAAAGAGGAAGAAAAATTTGGAATAGAAAGAGTATAAAACTTAAAATTGAATTTTTTTTTCTATGGATTATATTATCTTAAATGTTAACTAACTGATGATTTCGTTATATGACATGGGAACCATCTTTGTAAAAGAATCGTATAAATGCAATAATGTTATATTGTTATAAGATAAATTATTATGTGAAGTGAAATAAATGTATTTTCATTTGCTATTTCCCCATTATTCTGTGATGACTATTCTTTTTATTAGTTGATAATGAATTTTGCACGGTAGTGGTTTGTTGCTGCTACATTACTATGTGCAATGAAAATATGAATATATACATATATATATATATATATATAAAATCGATTAGTAGAATCTTTTTCTTTTTCCTATTTCATCCATAGTGCTACTAAATTTGTCGGGATTGAAAACAAGAAAATTTCCAGAAACAATAGTTCTTTAGGGCACTTGCTTAAAAATTCTTGAATGATAATAGAAATGTAATGGACAAGAGATCGTTGTAAGCAAATAAATTTTGCTTACCAATTAAATAATGACACATGTATAAATTAAATAAATATCAACATATATTACTATTTTAATTTTGAGGATTTATCAAATTAATTCCCTAATTAAATAGTAAAATGATATTTATTGTACACGATACAAGTCGTTATTAAATTACGAGTCTCCCGGCACTCGTAAATGACAATAAATGGCTGATTTGCCCTATTTATGAAGACGACGGAAATCAATCAAGCTAAATTTGGTTGATTACTTAATCTTGCCAATCAAATCGGCACCAGCCAATCGGAGTGCGCCACGTGTCAGCGCAAGAGAGGAAGGTCTTCACCTCTCCACCCTATAAATAGGGGTCTTTCATGATCATTTGAAGTGGTCCACACCCAATGAAGACGAACGAGTAGCAGAAATCCTCTCGACGAGCAAAACTGCGAACTAAGAAGATCCATCGATCCAGCTCTTCGTAGATTCAAGCCTTCTTCACCAAATCTGAAGAAGTTCTTAGAATATTCAAGTCGTTCTTCGTCAAAACCCTCTAGAAACACCGTTTGATCCAAGACAAGAGGCCAAATCCCTTCGATCAGACGTTTTTCTTGAAGAACACCTTGAAGATCATCGAGCGTTCTTCGCCGACTTCAACTGTTCTTCGCTAAATCCAGTCAGAAACCTCTCTCGATCAGAATCAAGGAGCTACATCCCTCTTATCAGACGTTTCCAGCCAAAGATCAACTTGAAGACTTCAAGCGTTCATCGCCGTCTTCAAGAGTTCTTCATCAAAGTTCATCTACAAACGCACTTCAATTCAGGAGCAAGGGGCCAAATCCCTCCGATCAAGTGTTTTCACCCAAATCCAGACTTGAAGATTTGAAGACTGTTCTTCGTTAAATTCAAGGCGTTCTTCATAAAATCTTCCAAGACTAAAGCTCGATCCAAAACAAGACGACTATGTCCTTGGTTAAGTGTTACAAGTCAAATCCAGTCAAAGCAGACTTCAAACTCAAGTCAGACCAGAGCCAAGTCAAAGTTGTAGGAGAATCAGATGATCATAGCTAGAGAGAGAACCCGATATTCAAGAAAATAATTGTATATCATTTTAAGTGTTAATAAATATTTTATTTACACAAGAATTGTTATCACAATCGCGATAGTGATCTAGAATTATAATCCGAAGATTTGGAGAATCAAGTTTAATTATAAATTTAGAATTAGTATATTTATGATTTATTTTCATATATTTATGTTTTTTGTTTTGTTATTTAGTGATTGGTTGTAATTCATTATGAATTGAAATTGAGAGTATTATCTCTTTATTTATCATTGTCGGTATTCTTTTAAAAATCAATGGAAATTGAGAAAATTTCTTATTATAGATTCATGTATTTTCTGCGCCAAAATGAAAATAAATATATGACAATTATGGTAGCTAAGAAAAATATAAATAAAACCAATGACATTACTTCACCTTTTTCTAAATAAGGTCACCATTTTCTCAATCATTCTCCTTCACCACCCAACCTTCTTTCGTTTCATATTTTTTTAAATTAAAAATACAATACATTACCATAAAATTAAATAATCCTTCCTTCAAAATATGCACCGGCATAGAGGAAAAAAAATATTTTCACTAAAGTTTCTAGAAAATGAATATTTGCTCAATGGTTTGACAAAATCCAAAACATATCACTCCCGTTTCATTCGTTTTACTTTTTGCCGTGTAATATTGTAATCTTATTTCCTTCATTTAAATTGCAACTTTTAATCTGTAACTCAGAATTTTATGATTAGCAAAAAAATTTATTTATTTGAAATTTTGAACTTCTTACTCGAGATTGAAATAGTGATAGCAAATTGAGACTTATGAATACACTCATCTCTATCCACAAATTACGATTAATTCATAGTAAAACGTGAGATTAGTCGGTCTTTGAATAGAATATGAAGTCATGAAAAAAAATTGTAAATTGTTATCTAAATTATAGCATAATTATAAACTGATTTTCAATTTGATGATACTTAAAAAAATTAACATATTTACATTTAGTGT
Source organism: Prunella vulgaris (assembly GCA_026898435.1). Classification (NCBI taxonomy): domain Eukaryota; kingdom Viridiplantae; phylum Streptophyta; class Magnoliopsida; order Lamiales; family Lamiaceae; genus Prunella; species Prunella vulgaris. The sequence continues at coordinate 14,538 of JAPKLY010003167.1, read as the reverse complement.
AGTTTGTGAGAGAGCCCAATTTTGCAGCAAAACCCGAACAGAGATTGTAAATTTCACACTTTTTAAAAGGCACATTCAGATTTGAGTTTTAAACGAAGAAATCAAACTTTTTGCCGTTTTCCTAAGCAAACGTCCTAAAATAATGTCAAAAGGTTGATGAAATCAAGAATTGGCAACATGCTATTACAGGAAAGAGAAGATACATTCCACTGGAGAAAATGAAATAAAATAAAATAAAATATGTCCAAAATAATGCACATTATTTTATGACACAAGATCATGATATTCCAAAATATCGAAGTTCGTGGAGATTAAGATGCCAAACAGGGCATAATAAAAAAAAGGCTGAATCAGAAGATAATCAATCTTTGGTTTCTTTTTCACATTTTTAAATATACAGTTGCAGAAAGCCAAAGAAATCCTAGGACAGAACTAGTCATCCCATGATACATAGTTTTCTGCATTTTTCATATGATAAAAGGCCAAATAAAAAAGTCAACAAGTGGCACAGTGGGTGAACTAAAAAACACAAGTGGCACATTAATGCCCATCCCCCCAACTGTATATATAATATATAAGTATTATATTCTCAGCTGCATCTTTCCAGTTTTTTTTCCCTTTTCCTGCCTTGAACAAGTAATATGACCTAACAACCGGGCGGATATATTGATGGATATATCGATATTGATAATTATGCTATGACTCCCAATTACGGGGTTACAACGTCGTAGCAAGACACCCAAATACATAAATACACAACTTAGCTGCATCTGTTATACTTTGTTAAGCCATGACTTACGGGTAACACCATGTGACAATTAAGACATATACAGTTTTAACAAAATAATATTTTCAGAAAATCCGACACCCAACAACCTAAGATAAGACATGCACTGGAAGATAAGTTATGGTAATAAGATTTCAGTGAATCAGTAACTTAATTTTGAAGATAAACATCGTAATCAAATTACATATATGTAGTGGTGCACCTCATAAAAGGAAGAAAAAACCAGCAAGCTTACAGACAAAGTGGTCATAATCCACCAGCTTAGTGGTTTCTCACACTCAAGCCACTTAAATTGCCTTCTGTCATAACCTACTGTGCTGCAAGGAGAAAAAAGACTTGTATGCAAAAGTCAACAACCATAATTTAAGGATTTCTTCATTTAGCTAAAACTTGAAACTAATATTGATTGTTACCAATTTTTTTCAATATGTATTGTGTTGCTCTGCTAAAATATTCATCCACATCAGTTGGTCCATCTCCTACCTGAATATTGATGTCATGAGAACATAACCTTTATGTGTATTACATTCAAGGGGTAGGGAAGAAATACCTGCACAAACTCGTATATAATATATAGCAACTTTCATGCCAAAACTTTATTGACAATTGGTAAAATGGGACTTTGTTTTAGGCCTCTGAATACTCGAATGTCATTTATCTAAGAAAAATGATAATCGATATTGTTAAATAAATAAATGGTGTGAATTAGCTAAGTCACCATTGATCTTCAATGCAGTACAAAGATAGCAGGAGTGCAGCGCTAAAGTACACACTTCTGACTTCACCATTAGGATTCTTGGTTAAAGACCAATAGAGAGGGATTTCCAGCACAAACTGCCTGTCCCGCCCAGCACTGGCAAATTTTTCATTTTATATTTCCTTCTTATTATTATTATTATCTGATTGAAAATCATAAAAAACAAATAAGAGATTTGATCGTTCTTTGCATAGTAAACAACCATTTCATTCAAAGAATTGCATCTAATTCAAAGAAAAAGATAAATGACTACTAAGATGGAGTAAACTAAGACAAGATGCAATCTTGAATCAAATAATAAATTGCATCTCATCCCATATTCAATCATCTTACCAGGATGCAGATTGCAGCGCTTCACCATCATAGTTAATTATGCCACTATGGCCTGCATTGAGTACACGGATACCAAATTGTGATTAAAAAAGTAAGAAAGAACGGTATAATGTGTCTTTTTTTATTGAGAAAATTATAAAATCAAAGATATCTTCTTTATTACCCTTCTCAAAGCTAGATACAAGAGGAATTTAGAATCTAGTAGAATCACAACGCCAACTACTTTTTGACTAGCCATTTTGTACTCTATATTGAGAATGTGCAGGCTTACAAAATGGTTTCCTTTTATTTGAGTTTATTAAGCATGACTATATTTGACTTCCCACCCTCAAGAATATATAGGAGGTGATAAAGGTTGTATAAGACCTTGGCAGTGTATTGTGTTTGCCTCCGGGCCCATCATTTCAACTCCTTCATCATTAAGCAATGAAATCCCAGCTGAAGTTATACAGAAAAAAAATCCCACGCATGGAGATATTGAAGATTTTGCAATCTTTATAAGTCTTTGTCCTGTAACAAGACCTACAATCATTACCCATTGGACAGAAAAAGAAATAATACTAACAACAATTCAGAAGGTTAGTTTTTGCAATATAACATGAGCAGAAGTTCAGGTCAAAAGCCCAATTATTCCGTCTATGCATAAGATCCTCTTGAATACATGCTTGCTAAACTAAAAAAGGAAAGTGGGATTTTTCTTTTTTCTTTTAGTCAGTTTAGTTGGTATAGTTAGTATAAGCTACATCATTCTACAAATCATAAAGCATCCTCTGCTTAAGTATTTTATAGAATTAATATTGGCTTTTAATGAAATGATGAAACCGGACCTGATCTGGATTCTAGCACAAGACGAATGCTAACAGCATGAGCCCAGTGAATCCCCAGGGCAGCAACAAGATGAGAATCAAATTTTGAAGAGTCTTCATTAGTTACAGTTTTGCTATGCCCTGCATTAGGATATTTATTCATTGTTCAGAAGTGAAGCAACGAGGATTTTCAGAAGATAAGTTTATTTCTGGTTTCATATATTGCAATATTTCACATCATAGTAAATGTGTTTGCTGAACTTCATTATTTCAAAAATAGTTTCACAAAACAACCCTTCTGCCTAAGACCCTAAGCTTACATCTGAATTTCATCCATATTCACATAATATGCATGATATCGTATCAAGGAATGCATGCTATTTCTGTAAACACTTAATATTTTTCATTAGAAATAGAAACAACTGTAAACTCAATTTGTCAAGGAACTACACCATAAAAATACATCTATTTCGAATTCGAGATTTCAGTTGAAATTGAATCCAAACATATCTGAAGCTACTGAGAACAAAATAGTACCTTGGAATAAATATCGGGAAACTTCATCACGTCCTTGTGACCGTACTTGATTAGTCACCACTACAGGAATGCGACAGAATTCTGCAAGTGATCTGAATATGAAAATGGGAAAAGATAAGTAATGATATGCAGAAAGGAACCAGTAGAAGTAATATTTATTGAGAAGACCCACTTAATAAATGAGATATGCCAACCTAGTTTTGGAGTATTTCCCTCGCCATATTCTCTGCGAAAAAGGAAGACATTCTTCTTTAAAGAGAAAATGAATCATAGGATGATATTTTCCAAAACCAATGAATCACAAGGTGATACATGGATCATGGATGCATTGCATATCAAGTGAAATATTCGATTTCATGGTTTGCTAGCATCCTCTAAATTCTAAACTAATCTTCCAAGACAAACGTGCAGAGTTAAACATTGATTTTTTATGAGTGGCTAAACACTTTAACCCCATATATAACAGAAAATGGTTCAACACTACAGCAGTTCACTGAAGCCTAATGTAGTATAACGGCATTAGGAGAGTAAATCACCCAGAAGCAAGAGCTGCCATACTGTCGATAATAAGCAACTTCGCATTATTCTGAAGTAGTGAAAGCTTTATTTTCTGCAAGCTGACAAGAATGGCACAATTAAAAAAATTAGTCCTGAAAACTGGAAAATCGTCATGCTAAGAGAAAAGTCAGAAACACAAGCGAGAACTGAAGGTTTGTAAGTTGAAACCAAGACCACAATATAACTCTAGCTTTTTTTTTTTTTTTTTTCCTCTACTCAATCCTATTCATTGGCTATTCTGTAGATTCAAGCTGGTGAAGTGTGTCGTAGTTCACCAAATCATGATTAAGACTGGTACGACGTAGAACACACCACAGCTCAGATAAGAGTAAGAACGCTGAAAGTTGTTTCTTTGACATCATTTAAATTTTAAGACCAGAATGGAGGCTCTTTCTATAACTTTTTGTCATCAATCATCATATAACTGAATATAACACTTACTTCTTTTTTTATTTTTTTTCTCAATTTGCATCAACAGAACTATCATCAGGGAAATTGACTTGATCTTCCCAGAATCCCAGGTACTTCTAATTTTGGTTCAAGGGATTATCTTATCAATTAAAGAAGCAAATGGCTATGGTGGTATTGGTTCTCTGCCAGATTCATGACAGGCGGTCTAAATAAAGTTAAGACAACTTAATTGGATAGTAGAACTCAATCTTTAACCAATTTACAACTAAAATCCATGAGATTGTTGTTATCAGACATTTCTCATAGACCAATTTCAGGTGAAGTCGTCTTCTGTTTTTAAGAACCCTTCAACTTAAGATCTGTGTTCTGGCATGTGATCTCCCCTTAAAGTGAATAATAAAGTGGATACAGAGGAAAAAAAACACATAGATGAATGTATCATTTCTACCTCTCAGTGAATTCAGATAATGAAGCCGGCTGCAAAACTAGAATCCTTCCAGCCATCTGCCACATATATACAAGTCATATAAGCTTAAAGCCCCACTCAAACTTCATAAGCAAACTCCAGCATCCTTATACTCATAGAGTTATGTTAACGTAACATCAAAATTGATAATTTAGTCAGTCACATAGAAGATGCAAATCCTCCAATATATTAGACATATAATTTGGTCCCCGTTAGAAGGTGCACTGGTGGAGAGAATCAGAGAACGCACTAGTGGAATATTCAATTCATGAAATTATACAATTAAATTCTTCTTAATTGTGTCATTCAATTGTTTTTGCTATCAGATATAGAGATTGGGATAAAGGGATTTCTGGAACTAGCAAAATGAATATCCAGACTTTCTAAGTTGGTACAAGGTAAATGTTTTCTACCCCTTGCAGGTTTTCAGAATGGGAGAGAAAAGGGAACAAAAAACTAATATCAGAAATTAATCAGCCAATCTATTTTCTTTATTTAGATAGTTGCCTGGTGTGAGATAAAACTTTATTATAGAGTAAAGCTGAAACTAAACCAAATATTCAATTAGGCTTATATGCAATAGAAGAAAAAAAAATATTGGATATTTCATGGAGATGCATACTTTAATTGTGCCGCAAGTACCCACTGTGCTACCCTTTTTTTAATACTCGCTCTACCTATACCTTATTCTGTACAACTACAGCCATTTTTTTCTCTTGAATGTAGAAGTAGGATGAACTATTGAAAGAATGTAGAATAAGGTTTACATGTAGAGACTATTAACATTTCCAATCTGCATTGTTCTTCTAAAGATGCACACTTATATGGCTAAGATTGATAATAACATCTCACATACATCCAACCATCACAGAATGAAGAAAACAAGACAATAACTGCTGATTACAAATTGCATACCTCTTGAGCCATGCCTTCCATGTTAAATATTTCAGGGAAACTACTAAGCCCCATTTCTATCAACCTGAAAGCAGGTAGCGGCAAGTGAATTTTGAGCAATATTGAGTGATTACTGTGATTTAGTATCACCGTTGAATAAAAAGGTACCTTCTTGAACTAAATTTAGATTCAACGTCAATATAAATTACACGGCCGCCTAAGCCTCCATGAGAAGTCGGGAAGGATGCAAGTAAAGCAAGCTTCAGGCAGAACTTAAAGTCCATGACAGAATAAGAGAATATTAGCAGCATGTCTAAAAGACACCATCAAAAACTAGAGGATATTACTAAAGTGAATTTACAAGTTTAAGAAGCCAACACCTCAATAATGTATATATATATTGGCTTAGAACAGTTCTTATGTGAACATTATTCATACATTAACTGCCACGGGTATTGTTATATTATGATCATTTATTCTGAAAGAAGAATCACATCTTAAATAGAAAATTGAAACTGTAGCAAGGTTGCGTACTCAAAGCGCAAAGAGCCTCTAATGCTTTAAGCGCAAAGCGGAGAAAAAGAAGAAAAAAGAAAAAGCGCGTTTCACCGAAGTGATGCAAACTATTCTAAAAACATTAAGCATATCGAATAACATAATACTAAAGGCACCGATAAGATTTAGTAAAACACATGAGAAAAAGTGAATTAATGAACATTTTTCAAGTTTTGAAGTTCCTAATCCAAACAAAAAAGTGATTACTTAACACCACACTAGCATTTTAAAGTTTCTTATACAAGCAAAAAAGTGAATTAGTGAACCAACATCCCCAAGTTCACCATCCTCAGAATCTTCACCACGTGATGCCTAATGACTGATGGAGCAATTCATCTCTCTGTGTAGCGTACGTGATGATTCTCTGAGAAGATAATGTTTTCGCACCAATAGTTGCCAATAATTGCCCTAGATATTTGTTCTGTTTGAGTTTTATTAATTAATTAGTTAATTGGGTTTTATTTAGCTTTATTTTATAAAAATCTGCAAAAGCAGTATCTTGTTCACTGGCAGTGATTTTGACCGCTTCTTACTCAACAGAATATCGCAAAAAGCGGCGCAAAGCATGTGCATGATTGAAACCGCCTCCCTTGTTCAAGTGAGAAGCGGTAACATGTAATCACGCCTGCTTTTAGCGCTTCAGCACTCAAACGAGCGCTTTTAACAACCTTGAACTGTAGTACGAAATTGGTAAAAGTTATGAGTATTCGTATTAATTATACTAATTGAAGCAAAAAAAGTAAAATGAGTTTGACTAAGAAGGTAGAACCAACCAAAGAATAAATGGTATTCTAAAGGGTGAATGCCTTGTATGGAGTTCACAGTGGAAGCCTAAGCATCATAACTAAGATTTCGAGTGGCAATTTTTTTTGTTACCCTCTGATTTCCCTCTTATGTGATCAGATTCACTACACAATATCAGTCTAGTGTGTAAGTGATCGACAAATAATTTGACAAATATTTCAAATCTCAATATTATTTGATTATCCATGCAACAAAAGTTGAAAGTTTCCTTACTATGTACCACCTACTTACAGAATGGCATCATATAAAATTGTGTTGACATCAGTATTTAACATTGTCGACAAGGACATTTTGTAAAATGACAGAGCAGTCAAGTCAGTGCAACTCCTGACCTTGATTGATCAATTATTAGCAGTTTCTGGACAATCTTATCCAGTAAAGTAACCTATAGATGAAACAATTATCATTGGCACATGATTTTTAACTATCCTTTACTCAATCTTGCTTCTGCTTGTATTTCAGTTGATTATCAAAATGTCAGAAGGAAAATACTAAGTACATTAAGCATGAACTGCTATCCAAATCCAGTGTAATCATGGCAGTATTTTGATAGGCATCTCACTCAGGTAAATCAATATGCCCTGAGAACTCTGCCACAGGACTTAGTGTTATAGAGCAGACAAGATAGTAAGAGTAAATCACATCTTCTTGCTAATACAAAAAGAAAAGTTAGGCGTTCTTATTAGTTGTAAAGCTCATTTGCAGATCAGCCTAACATCTCCAACAAAAGGAGCTCATGATATATTCATCTAATACATTCATCGTAAGCTTCTGAATGCACACTTGAATTTAATTTCTAAGTCTACCTGTGTTTTGCCAATTCCTGCAGGACCAACCAACTCTGTCACAACACCAAATGGTATTCCACCACATAGGGCTGCATCAAGTCCTTTTAGTCGCGTGGGAAGATGGCCTGCCAGGTACTCATTGCGGTTTCGTTGCTCCAGCAATGACATAGCCTAGTATCAAAGCCCGAGAAAATCATCATGGAGATTGAAAAAATAATCAAAACCAAATACCAAAGTCTTCATCCATTAATATACCGTTTGATAGGGTGGGCACGAAATTTCACTGATGTGTGCCACCGCCAGCATTACCTCTTCCAACCCGACATCCAAAAACTCCATCAACTCAAATTCACTGAGTGATAATGCATCCTAGTAGCAAACAAATTTAGGTATAGTTGCATTTAAGTTGCATTACTAATTTAATACATCTGGAAAGTGATTAAACAACTATCATGAGCTACAAAAATTATAAACCCCAAAATTACAGCAATTCATTAATAACGGCAACTCTAGCCTAGATCGAATATCTAAACTGGAATAAGGACAGGGGAATTTTGTACAATTCAGCTAGCGCTATAAACGATCTTCAAACAGAAGCTTTTTAGATATAATTTCCTGAATAGTTTTCCGCGGGGATTAACGAAGGTTCATGGATATTCTCTAGTTTCATTACACAACGATTAAAATTTCATCGTTCGACCAGAATTAACTTGAGTATATGCATTCTCCATTCTACAGTAGTTGCAGTAAATATTAAGCACCGTACCTTAGCGGTGATAATATTCCGAGCGGTAAAAACGTGGGTAATTGATTTTGGGAGACCCATTTCGCTGATGAGTTTGTTCGCCATTTTCCAAGATGCTCTGTGATCTTTCTGTCGCAGTCTGAATTTTCCCTCCAAAAAGATGAGTTGCCCTTCTTTCTATCACGTGAAGCTGGCCCATGGGCCGTCTGTGTGCTGTTTATGATGTTGCAATATCATTATTTGTGTTTTGGGGAAAAAAATGTGCCATTAGAATGCAATTAGGACTCTATAAACTTTTTCTTTTTCGATCAAATTTTCCTTTAAACTAATGTAAAAAAAAAAAAAAAATTGAGTGTCTATTGTGGTGCACCCTATGCACCAAATTTCATTTTAATTTTTCGTCCCAAGTACAAACTGATGTGATGATGGACATTACTCCAAGTCCCGTCACATTTCCTCCACACCCCTTGTGTTGCTCCAACAATCCACTCCACTCCTTAAATTCTCTTCTGCTTTTTCTTTTTCCCCTTTTCTTCCCTATTGCCGCGCTTCAATTTTTGGAGATTTTGTCTATGTTCCTCTGGAAGAACTGCTAATTGTGTTCGTTCTCAACACTGAATGTGTGTAGATCTGGTGGAGTTGGTGATTGATTGTCAATTATAATCATACCAATCACTTGCTCCTTAGTTTATGCACACTTGATTTTGAAAAGTGTGATAGAATCCTTCTGGATGCACGATGGTGTCCCCAGGGTTTCACATTTCAGCACAACTATCTTTTTCGCTTTTATGTTCGTGGCTGCAAGGTAGGTTTAATAATAATATGTCTATTATATTCGTTTATGGATTATGCCAATAGTGAAGGTGGACAGGGGAGATGAATCTCGTGAAAGTGGGAGAGTTTTTGTGGAATCTTCTTGTCATCATCTTCTTCAGTACCTAAAAATGCGTTGATTTTGACGAGGTGTAGATCTGCTTATTATATATTTTCATTTTTGGGAGATATTTTCTAGGCTACTTCGTATGCAAATTCTCGTTTCTGCAAATGATCAAGATAATAATTTATAATACCCGAAGAATATCTGCTAACACTAATATCCCAAGAACAACTCATCAAATACCTTTAGAATAAATTTGTAATATCTGAAGAACAAATTAATAATAACCCAAAAACAACTCACTAATACCAAAACACAAGTTTAAGTAATACATGTTGATAGGCGAACATAATCAGTGGCTAAGCAAACTACTTAATTACAATTACAAATAGGGGAAAATTTTGGTGCAAAGAGCAAGTAAATACACTAAGAGGCGACCAAGTTAGTAGAGGAAGTTGATTGCCCAACTGGAATAGAATTATTGTAGTGGCGAGCAACTTTATAGAGAAGTTGCTTGCCACCTTAGTAAGGCAAAAGAGGTGAGCAACTTGGTGATGAAGTTTCTTGCCACTTAAGCACCCCAATATTGGCGATCAAGATACTGCTTGCCGCCATCAAAGATGTGTCAACCAAAAGCACTAAATCTAATCAAAGCTACTCGCCCATGAAGAAATATGACTACCTAAACCATTATATCAAAGCATAGATGATCAAATGTCACCAAAGAGGCCCAACGAGCAACTTAGTCTGTAGAAGTTATGTAATAGCTAAGATAAAGTTTTCTATTTATCTTGAAAGGACACTTGTTGTCAACCTAGGCATGGTGAAGCAAGTATGTGCCACCACCTGCTTAGGATCCATCTATATATATCTACATACCTAATATATGAAAATCCAAGTTTAAATGCGAAAAGTAAGGTTATTTTGCCCAATTTTCGCACATCCTCAATATATTGCTCGCTCCTCTTCATTAATACAATCCTAAATTTACTTTTGTTTGATAATCTTATATATTAAGTCACATAATCACATCCTTCTACAAGATTATCAACAAATAGATGCTAGAATGAGGGCTCGAACTTCCGTGTGTTAAAAAAATTGGTAAACAGTGCAATAAGAAGTTGTAAAGTTCACTAAACTCAATAAAGATTTCAAGAAATGTCACAAGAGATAACAAAGTCTCAAACTATTCCGCAAGGATGGGGTGCTCGTCCAAATACAGTAAAGGTTCCCGAATCAAATCCACAGGGGAATACTTCAAATGATAATAAGGATAAACAACCCATGGAGCAAGCAAATGCTCAAGAGACTCAAGCAATAAATGAGCAAGTTCATATGATGCTTGAGTTAGTCCCTTTTATGCAGAACTCGGAGGATATAGAGAAGATGAATGCAATGTTGCGGGCTCTGCAACAGCAACATCAAACTACATATTCAAGTAACCCACAGACTCTGGAACCAACTAAAGGTCAAGTGAATCCACTTAACAATAATAATGAAGGTGATAGTGAACAAGTTCAAAGGCGGGAAATGTGTGGAAAGCAGAAAGTAGTGGAGGTTTAGGGCTAAAAGGTGTAAGAGTTGTCGGTGTGGTTGATGAATACAACCACAACACTCACATGAGCTCATTTATGGAGAGGCGATCAACCTATTCACAAAACCATCTAGAAGAAGCTACTCACCTCCCCAAAGAGCTAGGAGCGACCAATTTTGCACCCCAACGATCAATTCATGATCTGTTAAGGAAATCAGCCTTAGAGAGCCTGTGAGTGAGGATACCAAGATCTTGGCCCACATTCGATAAAATCTTGCTAGACGGTGAGCCTGTGAGTGAGGATACCAAGATCATTACTGCAATGGCAGGTTTGAAGAAAAGGTCGGATCTTTGGAACAATGATTTCAAAATTGGACTGGCCAGTTCAACCGGTTGAACCGCTCACGAAACCAGTCCGGTTATACCTAAAAACCCATTTTTACGGTCAAACCGCTTTGACCCGGTGCGAACCGGTAAAATCGGTCAAAACCGGATGAACTGGCACCCGATTGGACCGCCTCTATTTTTTTTAATATTAATTTTTTTTCTTATTTTATTTGCACTTATTAACTTAAATGAGACATCATTAATGAATTATGGAGCATGAACTATTGTATGATATTTTGATTAAGTTATTTTATCTCATTTGTCTTTTATGTTGTTACTCTATGACTTTATTGTGTTCATTTAATTTTTATAATTGAATATTTATTTTATTTAACATATAGAATATTAAAAAAATAGGTATAAATTATTTTAACGGTTGAACCGCCGGTCCAACCAATTGAACTGGTTGAACCGTGAATCGGTGCCTTGACCGGTTTGGTCACCGGTTCAGTTTTAAAAACACTGCTTTGAAAATAGATGCATCTAGCCTATCCGAAATCTTACACTGAATTATGGAATAAAGCCAAAATTTATGTCGCTATTCAGGAACCCAGTAGAAAAGTCTGGGAAAGGTCAGGGATACCAAGAAGTCAGCAAGAAAGACGGGGATTGATTATAAAGCTCCCCAGAATTTAAAATCTTTCGGAGACGTATATGAGTACAAAGAAAAGTTACATCAAGTGCTCATTATATATATGTTGAGTGTGTATATAATGTTGTCAATAACAAGGGCATGCTCTCTCCACCCCGAAAGATTCAACAAGAAAAGAGTAAACTAAACCCAAACAAGTTCTATGCATATCACCAGAGTATCGGGCATTTCACGAGCGAATGTCGGGACTTGTTGAGGCAATTGTGGAGGTTTTATGAGGAAGACAAATTGTTAGAGTTTGTGTTGGTCCCTTTAAGTGGTGAAGGTCTAGAGGGGGGGGGGTGAATAGACCTTCAAATATAAATTTTAAACTTTTCAAAATAGGATATTAGTACCTTCAAAGTACATTTAAAGTTTAAACAAATCTACAAGGTTTTTAGACCACAAATGTTACAGTTGTAGACTACAGAGTTTACAGCTGCAGAGTTTTAAGGACTTAATAAGAAATTAAAGCAACTTCTTGATATTTTCAGAGTGGTGTTTCACACTTAAGAATGTATTGAAAAACCTATTTGAGTTCGGTGAAAAATGTGTAAGTGTTAATGAAAAATAATCCGAATGATGGAGTTTACAGCTGGGTGACTATGAAGTCTACAGCTGTAGATTCCTAATTCTATAAACATACATCCTCATCCACTGTTACACCACTAATGTGTCAAATTCAGTAAGGACTAATAACAAATATCTCTTTACAAGTATTTCCCCCTCAGAACTAGATCTCACTAATCTAAGAACAAGAAACACCTAACCTATTCACAAAGAATACTCAGACTCACTAAGAGCTTAAAACCTTACTAAGAGTAATCTACACAAAGTAGATATTACAACAATATGAAAAGTGTGAGGGAACAACAACAAAAAGTGATTCTTGCTAAGAAAATTCTAACCAACTATCCTATGAATCAAAAAGAAAAGATCCCTCGAGTAAAGCTCTCAGAAAATTTGTTGGTTGTAGACTTGCTTAGGTTGGATGCTTGAAATGCTCAGGTTGTTGTTGCTTCCTCTGAAATCTTCATCTATTTATAGGGGAAGAGGTGTGACTTATCCGTTGAGAATTCAAAACTTGAATTTTAGATAAGGCTCCTATTTCTCTCTATAATTCTCCACATGTGTGAGTGGTCCTCCTCTCTCACTCGAAATAGTACTGATTGTACTATTTGTCTTTATCTTCAAATTTGTTATTTGCCTTCAATAATCTTTGGACTTCAAAAGATAATACTTCCTTAAGTACTCTTTAGTGAGTGCATGTCAATGCCTCACTATTCTGAGCTTTGAGGGTCTTCTTAGCATCTTGATTATTTGAAATTTGAGCTTAATCCTCTACCAGTCTTCAATAGTTGTAGACTCTCTCTTTGGCATGTAACTTTGCTCTTGCAACTTTACTCTTCAAATGTAGGATCAACTTTACAGCTGTAAGGTCATCAACTCTATAACATAGACTTTCCTTTCAAACTATAATTTACTCAGTTCTTCAATTTGCTCATGAAATGTTAGTTTATACACAAGTATTCCTAAATTTTACTATCATCAAAATCTACTTAAAATAAGGTTCTAATAGGTTGTGAAGAGGGCTCCGGGAAAAAGACAGCGAGCCACCAAAGCCAAAAGCTCTAACAATGACAGTGAAGATAATTGGCCCTGTGACGCAACTAGCAAGAGTGGCAAGCTCCACCTGTATAGCTGAGTCCCATGAGGGAAATTTTGGTACTGGAAGAAGAGGTTGGGCGGCCCGGTGGATGTACAGATGGGAGACCGCCATTCTCTAAAAGATAAAAGAAGGCAGTGCTGCGTGCTGTTGACCAACTGAAGGAGATGGGAGCAGGTCCATCTGCCGAACCTACAGTTGCACTCATATTTTTGCAAAAGGCCTCGAAGGAATAATAACACCACATAATAATTCCCAGTTCATCAATGCAAATATCATGAATACAAAGGTTCACATACTTTTGATCGACATTGGTGCCTTCACCAACATTTTGTTCAAGAATATGCTAGATAATCTGGGATTACAGATCCTATATAGAAGATTGTAATCATAAAATATTAGGATTCAAAGAAGGTATTACAATCCATGTACACTATTAGGTTTTCTGTAGAACTTGTATTGGTAGGCAACCCCGATAGGAGGTTGACTAGGCAACTAGACTTTCTTGTTGTAGATCAGTCATCCTCCTACAACGGGTTCCTCAGCCAGCCTTTTGTTGAGAAATTTAAAGCAGCTTGTTCTACTTACTATTATTGCTTAAAATTTTCTAACACCAAAAGGTGTAGGAACTATAAAAGGGGACCTGAAGAAAGCTCGAGAGTGTTTATTGCAAGTAAAGCTTAAGATAAAAAACTTTGGGCATTTTGCTTGACGAAGTACAACCCATGGAGATCGACTCACAAGACGAACAAGTTGAAAAGCCTAATTCGGAAGAAAATTCATGATGTGATGAAGACTTGCATAAACTGGACGAGCCAATGATAGACTCCGTACGACCGAGATGAGTAAGAGCTACTCGTCCTAATATGGATGAAAAATGACCTGCAACTTCAATTGAAAGTGAGCAGGAAACCGTTCTTCAACAAATTAACGAGCAACTCGAGAATTGCCCACTGACTGAAAGTATCAGCTACGTCTAGGTCCCGAACCAATGGAGGTGGA
>JAPKLY010003166.1:8750-20062 GCA_026898435.1 Prunella vulgaris | reverse complement strand
GCAAGGTTGGAAGCAATCAGGTTGTTTCTGGCATATGCAACATTCAAGAAATTCAAAGTGTATCAGATGGATGTAAAGAGTGCTTTTCTGAATGGTGTACTAAACGAGGAGGTCTATGTGGAACAACCTCCAGGTTTTGAAGTTGGAAATAAGGTATATCACCTGAAGAAAGCTCTTTATGGCTTGAAGCAAGCTCCGAGAGCTTGGTATGATACATTATCCCAATTCCTGATAGACCACGGGTTCGTGAAAGGAACAGTGGACAGGACCCTCTTCCGGATACCCGAAGGGGAGGACATTCTCTTGGTTCAGAATTATGTGGATGACATAATTTTTGGATCTCCTAATCTGAAGCTTTGTGAGAAATTCTCCAAGCTGATGACTGGGAAATTTGAGATGTCAATGATGGGAGAAATGAATTTCTTTCTGGGTCTCCAAGTCAGGCAAACTGACTCCGGAATCTTCATAAATCAGTCCAAATATGCGAGGGATTTGATTCAGAAATTTAGAGTTCAGTCCAGCAAAGTCTCACGTATTCCCATGAACACAAATGAGAAGCTGGACCCTGACAAAGAAGGAGTCTCAGTAAATCAGACTGAATATAGGGCACTGATAGGATCCTTATTGTATCTGACTGCTAGTCGTCCTGACATCACTTATGCAGTTGGAGTTTGTGCAAGGTATCAGTCTGATCCAAAGAAAAGTCACCTAGAGAGTGCCAAAAAGATACTGAAATACCTGAGAGGTACAGTAAATCTAGGACTTTGGTATCCCTCTGATGACAACCTAGAACTGACTGGCTATTCAGATGCAGATTATGGAGGCTGTAGGCTTGATAGGAAATCAACTACAGGCACATGTCAGTTTCTAGGGAGTAAGCTGATCTCTTAGTTTTCTAAGAAGCAAACCAGTGTTGCAACGTCTACTACTGAGGCTGAGTATATGGCGGCAGGCAGTTGATGTTCTCAGGTCCTTTGGCTGAAACAGCAACTGAGAGACTACCAAGTTGAGGCCACTGAAATCCCAATTTATTGTGACAATAATAGTGCCATTGCCATATCCCAAAACCCAGTCTTACACACAAGGTGTAAGCATGTAGACATCAGGCATCACTTTATCAGAGATCATGTTGAAAAGAAGGACATCAGGATGGAGAGAGTCCCTACTGATAAGCAGAGAGCTGACATACTGACTAAGGCTTTGCCTGAAACCAGATTTGTTGAGTTATCAGTAGAATTAGGACTCCTTGACCCAGGCTTAGGAGATTCAATCTGAATCTCTAATCAGAATGCTCAAGGTCAGGGGGAATGACTAATATGGACTCAGGATGAAGAAATCTCAGAGAGATTGTGAATGGTTGTAGGGGGAACATTCAGTATGAAAAGGATGATCAGTATAGACTGACTAAGATTCAGGACACTGAACTCAGGGCTTGTCATCCTGATAGGTCACTTGTGGTATCAGTCAGAATACAAATCTGACTGACTGGTATGTTTCCTGATTTTTTGTCTAGTCATTAGATCTTGCGTGCATCATCCTTGATAATGTTTGCTGTACTGTCAAATCAATTTAATTTGTCATTTAATCCCAGTCATTCATTTAATATTCGGTTATTATTTAATACAATTTATTTGAATTAAATACGGACATGCTCTAATGTGCATTTAATGCACTGTGGGTGGGAACAGTTTTCGATAGAGTTTGACCAATTACTTTTGAAAACCGAAAAGGCTCCATGCATTTCACTTTTTGATCTTAATCGTTGAATCTCATAAGTCACTACTTTCTGAGCCATCCGATTAAAACTGAATTTTAGTATAAATAAGTGAAGTTTGTGCTATTATAATTTTTATGCACCTAAATCTTTTCTTGATATATTTCTCTCTGTGAATCGACCTTCTTCATTCTTCATATTATTTCCATGGCTTCTCCTTCCGCAGATTCATTCTTTGGAAATCTTTTTCATCTAAGAAATGAATTTCACTGGGAACCATATGGAGATTTTACCTCCAATCATTCTGACATACTCCCTGTAAAGGAGTTGTTCAATAATGCAGGTCTCCTTCGTTTCACTTGTTGCTGCATTCTATCTTAAAATGGCGCAGAACAAGGACTCCCAGGAGTGGGAGACATGCATTCCCCTAACTTCTTGTGTTAAGGGAAAAGATGGTGAGGAAGAGATGACCAGGAGGCGGGTCACTCTCAATCTGAGGCAGAAGATTTGAGAGGTTCTGAATCTTCCTCATACGGGTCGGAGCCCTGTGGATTAGGTTTTGGGACTGAGAAAGATTATCTCCAGTCCCTCTGTGATGGAGATGTAATTCTTAGATCAGGTCTGAATAAATCCGTGCTGAGGACAGAGAACCGTCATTTCTTTGACCAGACAAGTCAGGGAGTGATGGGGATTGCAGGAGGGCTGGAGCAGATCTCGCGGCCAAAACTGTATACAATGATGGCAATCTCTGACGCCTCAGTGCATAACTTTAACTGGGAGGATTACTTCCTCCAATTGCTGGTAGCTGAGACCAATAAGATTAAATACTCGCCGGAGGGTCAGGCGACATTTGAGGCCAAAATGCACTTTGGCACCAAGATTTCTCTGATCTTTGAAACCCTGGATCTCGGTGATGTGGATCAGGCCCAACCACTCGAGATTCCAGCGAAGATAGATCTCTTCAGATCCTATTCCGGTGATGCTGGCACCAAGAGAAGACCACGGACTCAGAAGAAGAAGGCTCAGGCGAGCACGACTGGGAGAGTCAAGGCTCAGGCGGGCATATCTTTAGAGTCCGACATTGCAAACCCAGCGGAGGACAAGCCCAAGCGCTCAGGACCCAAGCAACAGAAACTGAAATTCTTATATCCGGGGTCAGGAGAGCGAGAGAAAAAGCTTGTGGAAGAGAGAGTTGCTGAAGAAGGTGTTCAACATGCAACTCCGGAGAAGGAACCGGCTCAGGCCGCTCTTGACATTGCTCCCATTACTTCTATTCCGGACGTTGCATCCCCTGATCCTGATCAACTGATTCTCAACATCGCCTCAACCTATCAGAGTTTGGAGAAGGATCAGGATGAACCTGCTCAGGAAGGAGGAGTTGAGCAGGAGGCTACTGAACCAGTTCAGGCTGTAGCCCCATGGCCATTCCCTGCGCCTGATGAGAACACATTCCCTGATTTCGAGATTGTGGCAAGGGGAACTGTTGTGGATATGGTGGAGAGGAGGTTTCCTGATCTCTCAGACGCTCAGAAGGAGGCAGTCGTGCAACTTTGCACCTACGCCATGCTCAGGAATGCCACTTGGCCTGAATTGAGTCAGCTCGGGGAGTTGAGAGGATGGGAGAAAATGGCTGAAACTGAAGCTGCTCTCTTTGATCACTTCAACATGAATTCTTTACATCACCTGATCAAGATGGTAGACTTCATCAGAACTGTTAGACGCATCTACCCCGAGCCAGAGCCTGAAAGAGTTGAGGAGAAGAAGGAAGAGGAGAAGGAAGAGATTGTTATTGCTGAAGACATTCAGCAAGGTGGCACTGAAGGAGTCAGTGCGCCGGCCGATGAAGAAATCCTGGGACCCGGGATTGCGGAGGCTTCAGGAGAGGGTCCACCAGGTCTGATGCTAGTCAGAGGAAAATGGATCACCCCCGAGGCACTATATGTTCAGAACTCCTCACGAGCTCTTGCCAATCTTCACAGAAGGGTAATCCTCGTCGAGAGAAAAACTAGTAGGGTTGGTTCAAATTCTGAAGTGCTGAACAAGAAGATGAATAGACTGGATCGTGACCTGAATGAGATGGGGACTGACATGAATGCTGCCATTGATCTTCTTGGAGAAGTCAGAAATCAACACTCAGTAGATCTCACTGTTATCTCTGAGCAAGCAAAAGGGGCCATTCAAAGCTGCAATCAAATGGTCTCTGATGCGCAAACTCAGCAGGAGAACAAGCTTGCCACTTTTCTTGATCAACAACTGCCTGAAAGAATTGATCAACTGATTGATGAAAAGTTGGCCAAGCTGAAGGCTGAACTGAAGGATGAGCTGCCGAGTGAGATGTCTGAACAGGAGAAGGCTGAAATTGCCTCTGCCCTAGACAACAGAATGGAGAACTTCGAAGGTCGACTGAAGGCTGCACACAATTCAGCCATAGATAAGCTCAGTGTCGGCCTAAGAGGGATGGCAGGGCAGATTGGGCAACTGCAGGGCAAGCATGCTGAGATGGACAGTCAGTTCACATTATTGGCGGAGTCAGTAAACGAGGTTGTCAAACAAATCAATGACGATGATGCCAAAAAGGGGGAAGAAGGGAAGAAGCAAATTGCTACCACTGGTAAAGCCAAGAAGAAGAACTTCCCCCCTGAACTGAAAGCGGCGGATAGAAAAAGGACAAGGTCCGTCGCTGCCATCGAAGCAGCTGAAGGTTCAGAGCCGAAGAGGTGGAGGCCCTCTGAGGATCTCGCTCTGGAACCTTTGTATAAGGAGATGGAGGAACAGATGAATCCGGGGTTGACCACTCAGGAAAAGATGGTGATGACTGAGGCGGAGAAGATAGCGAAGATGAAGGAGATTTCGCTGCTCAGTCAGATCCAACAGCTAAAATAGTCCAATGTGTACCTGACTTCGCAGGTTCAGAAGAAGAAAATTGTGCCTTCTGGATCTCGAACAAAGATTCAGAGGAAGTTAGTGGTCAGTCCAAATCAAGATCCTCCTCCTCTCCAGTTCGTAGAGGATTTCATTCCGGTACAGTTGTTGGAGGTATGGATTCCGATCCGGAATAGGTGGGCTTACCTATTCTATGTGGTGGGGATATGGCACGATCAATCTGAAGAAAAAGATGTCATACTCCATCACTGGATGGCACAGGAGCATCCGGATCTATGGGCTGAAATAATCAGACATGCTGACACTGAAGGTGTAGAGATTGCTCCTCCGGAATTCATTAAGTATCCTCCTCCACTCTTCAGGAACTCCAAACAACTGGACCGAAAAGCAATATCAGAAGAAGTCATCAGAGTAGGACGCGCTGTCGGGGCTGTTGGTGATGTATGAGATTCCTCTAGCTGCTTGGAATAAGGATGAAGACTAGATCAGGAGCTAGTTGATTCGGGAATTGTAATAGCTTCAGGATACTTGTAATTTTCATATCAATCAATGAAGTTATTTATTTTTCCTGAGTACAACTTCTTGTTGACTCCTGAATTTACTTTTTTGAATCCTTATCAAGAACTGTACTAACCCATTCCTTGTTTTCATCTTATAGACTAAGTACCTAGTTTGTCAGGTGGTACTGAGTTGTTCTCACTGACTAAGCCAGTTGATTGTACAGATGAATAGGAATTTGATTAAGGGTTTTGGCATCATCAAAAATGGGGAAATTATTGGGACAATCTGAGTATTTTGATTAGATCACAAAACCCCTGATGAATCTGCCTAAGTACAGCTGTTCAGGATAAAATAGTTCAGGATAGTTAGGTTAGAAATTCAGTACAGGAGGAACTTGCTGAAGACTGAAGAATATTGGAGGCGACCCAATTTACTGAAGTCTGAAGTATAATCCATCCTGAAGGAGTCAGTCAGTCTTGCTGAAGATTGCCTGGGTCTGAAGCTGAAGATCGAAGCCTGATGATCCGTCCTGAAGTCAATCCTGATGTACCATTGGCTAATGTTTCTACTGAGTACACTAAGCATACTCAGGACAGAACTTAGTCAGTGAAGAGTAAGTATAATCTATCAGGCTGTGCTGAATGCACTTAAGACCTGACTTAGGCCTTGGTTCAGTTTATCTGAACCATATAAGTCCAAAGCAAAAAGGTTACACAAACTGGGCTGAATAATCTATCATGCTGTGCTGAAGACACATAAGACCTGACTCGGGTAGTAGTTTAGATTACCTGAACCATGTAAGTCCAAGGCAAAAAGGTTATTTATGCTATGGGACAAGAGACAAAGAGAATGTCAGTAAGACTCCAATGAAGACAATCATTCAGACTGAGTTATTAACAAGAGACTCAGAGTATTGAATGTACAAGGAAGGACAAATGTCTGAAAGTCAACTAGCCGTTAGAACGGAGAGCCAATGATCTTTCGACACGTATGTACGGAGTCTACGCAGCATTTAATGCGGCATTTAATGCGTCTCAAAGTTGCAGGCGATGGGACAGACTTGCCAGAATAAGCATGGCGGTTAGGTCAAACAGTATTTCTAGCCTGCAACCACCCCAAAATAGGAAAGATTTGATTTGACCTCATCCAACGCATCTATTTTGAATCTTGCTTATAAATATGGAGAGCCTTGCACCCATTCAAGGTTAACGGGAAATTTCCAAGAGAAAACTCTCAAGAATCCAAGCTCTAAAAGCATACTATAAGCAACACTCTGCAATTAAATTTCCCTAGTGTTGTAGTAGGATTCACTCTGTATTTGCTTAGATCGATAGCTCTAATATTTAGCATTGTTTTGTATTGCTAGAGCTATCTCAGTTGGAAACCAGAATACCAAACCACTCAGGGTGTGAGATTGGTTGGTTAGAAGGACTGGGACTTGTAAAACGTCCAGGGGTCAGTTCCTAAGAGAGGAAGTTGGCTACTCGTGTCCCTAGCACGTAAAACCAAGCACCTATCCTCAGGGTTTTGAGGATAGCTTCCTGTTAAATCAGGCTGTGGACGTAGGAGTTGGTTATCTCCGAACCACGTTAAAAAGACCCTTGTGTGCTGATTTACTGTTTTGTTCAGGATCATAACTGTCATCATAATAAACTGAACATTCTGCATTGTTTTATCCTCAGGACTGAATCAATCATCCTGAATCTTAATACGGTGCACTCAGCCTTAATCACCCGTCTACTAAGCAACTCAGAGAAAATGTTTTCAGAAACTAAAACGAGTAGAACCTAAGGGCTCACTTTCCGCACGTACTCTAGCTCACTGAGATAGTAGTCCAACTGACTCGCTTCCAAGCAGTCAGTAGGTTTGTTATCTCTACTGAGCTTCCGAGCACATCACTCACACTCAGCTTATCTGACTCGTTACTGAACTGTCCCTGCTGTCCCTGTAGACCTTCAGCATACTGAGTAATTCAGGAAATCCTGACTGAGAGTGTAAGAGCATTTTTCTGAGTCTTTCAGAAAAATCTGACATCAGTGTATTCCCCCCTCATACACTGATTGTACTCGTTTCGGGACCAACACAAATTCTTTGCATATTCACTTTGTGAAAAGAAAATTTCATCTTTAAGTTGTTTGATTTGAAGACCTAGAAAGTAATTCAAATCACCAATCATGGACATTTCAAATGTTGATGTCATTTCATTCACAAAGTCTTTCAACATATAATCACATGTAGAACCAAAAACAATGTCATCAACATATATTTGTGCAATCAAAATTTTAGAATTAACATGCTTGATGAATAAAGTTCTATCAGCTTCTCCTCTTACAAAACCAATTTGAATAAGAAAATCAGTTAACCTACCATACCAAGCTCTAGGAGCTTGTTTAAGACCATATAAAGCCTTTTGCAATTTAAAAACATGGTTAGGAAAATCTGAATTTTCAAATCCTTTAGGTTGCTCAACATATGCTTCTTCATTTAAAATGCCATTTAAGAAAGCAGCTTTAACATCCATTTGATGCAATTTAATATTAATGAAACATGCAATTGCAAGTAATAGTCTTATAGACTCAATTCTAGCTACGGGTGTAAATGTTTCATCAAAGTCAATTCCCTCAACTTGAGTATAGCCTTGAGCAACTAATCTAGCCTTATTCCTAACAATATTGTCAGATTCATCAGTTTTATTCTTATATATCCATTTAGTTCCAATCACATTAACATTTTCGGGTCTAGAAACTAAAGTCCATAATTCATTACGCTCAAATTGATTTAATTCCTCATGCATGGCATTTATCCAATTCTCATCTTTTAATGCTTCATCAACATTTTTAGGCTCAACTAAAGAATGGTAACATTCATGGTTCACAAGATTGCATTTAGAAGACATGCATATGGATCTTACCACATTACTTAGGCTAATCTTCCCTCATGTTTGAACTCCAGAGTATTGTTCTCCAATGATTTGATTGGATGGATGATTTTTCAGTATGCGTGAAGACAGAGTTTTATCCAAATTATTTGGATTTCTGTAGGTTTTGACTTTTTAGTTGATGTTGTCTCAGATGTTGGCGCATTTTGAGAAACATTTCTATTTTGGTCAGAATCTATAGGTTTTGAAATTTCAACCAAATCAGTAATATCCTCTTCAAAATTTGTTCCTGCAAGACTAGAATCATCATCAAACACAACATTAACTGATTCTTGCATAGTGTCAGTTTTCAAATTGTTGATTCTATGGGCTTTACTATTTCTAGAATAGCCTAAGAAGAACCCTTTATCACTTTTTGAATCAAACTTATGCAATTGATCCCTATCATTCAAAATGTAGCAAACACAACCAAAAACCTGAAAATACTTCACATTTGGTTTCTTATTGTTAAGGATCTCATATGGGGTTATTTTGGAATTAGTTCTAAGATAGACTCTATTAGTAATATGACAAGAAGTATTTAAAGCTTCAGCCCAAAACCTTTTAGATAAATGTTTTGATAAAAGCAAAACCCTAGCCATTTCTTGCAAGTCCTATTCTTTCTTTACGCAATTCCATTTTGTTGTGGGGTTTTTTGTGAAGAAAACTCTTGCATGATACCCTTATTTTCACAAAATTCAGTAAACAAAGCATTTTGAAATTCCCTACCATGATCAGACCTAATTCTCTTTACTTTAGTATTAAAAACAGTCTTGAATCTTTTATAAAGAATTTTAAAGCATTAAAAGTTTCTGATTTGTCTTTTAAAAATTCTACCCAAGTGTATCTAGAGTAATAATCAACAATTACAAAAGAATACTTTTTCCCACCAATACTCTCAGTTTCCATAGGACCCATCAAGTCCATATGTAAAAGTTCAAAACAATGTGTTGTCGAACAGTGTGCCAACATTTTATGTGACACTTTGATTTGCTTACCCTTTTGACATGCATCACAAACCTTGGTTTTGTCTAACTTTAAAGAAGGGAGACCTTTAACAACATCAAGTCTAATCAAATCATGAATGCATCTATAATTAGCATGACGAAGTTTTTTATGCCAAAGAGTATTTTCATCTAATTTCACACTATTGCACGTTTCATTCAATTCAATCAAATAACAATTGTCTACAGACCTATTACCAATCATAAGACACTCATCATCATTATTGAGCACATAGCATGAATTTTTATCAAATTTAACATGCAAATCATCATCACATAATTGACTTATACTAATCAAATTAGCACGTAAACCATCAACATGCAACACATTGGTTCACTTTGGAAAACCATGAACATTCAAGGTACCTTTACCAATTATTTTTCCTTTTGAACCACCTCCATAGGCAACATTTCCACCATCATGCATTTTATAATTTGTAAGAAATTTAACATCACCAGTCATATGTCTAGAACATCCACTATCAAAATACCATAGACCAGGAATGCATGCTTTTAAGGAGGTATAAACAACATTACATTTCATATCAGACTCACTGACCTTTTCATGGTCATGTTGTTGAATATGTTGTGCTTTACCAGGCAACATATTACAAGACATTTTAGATTCCTTGTATTTAAAACAATAAGGACGAATATGACCCTTCTCATGACAAATATGACATACAAAATCTCTAGAATGAGAAGTAACAGATTTACTATCTCTTGCCTTAACAAATTTTATACGCATATCATTTTGCACGATTTTTGTAGAGTTAGAATCATACCCAATACCTTCTTTACCTACATTCGAAATTATCAATGCATCTTGTAATTTTTCTGCACCTTTGGTAAACTTTTTGAAGCTTAAGGTTGTGCTTTCTTGTTGTTTTTTCAACTTGCATATTTCTAGATCTTTTCTAGTAAGCAATACTTTCAATTTTGCTACTGAATGCTTTAAGTCATCATTCTCTTTGATGATTTGTTGAATATCAACCTGTTCTTCACCTGAAATATTCATCTCTGAAAAAGAACTCATTAGACAACTTTCATCTGGACTTATTTTGTTTGATGTTGTCACAAATGTTGGCACATTTGTTTCAACATCAGACTAAAAATCGTCCAGTAAATCATCATTTGTATCATCAAAAAGAATTCTAGCAGAGAAAGCAAATTCATCATTTTTCTCAATGTCAGGTTCATTATCAGAATCATCACTCAAGGTAGTATTAAAATTCAATTTCTTTCTAATCAAGGTGTTAGCACATTCATTAGCATAATGACCATATCCAGTATATGCATCACACCTAACATTCTTTCTATACTCGGGATCGAATTTAGGTTTATTACTCCTATTAAACTGTTTTGATCTATCAAAACTTTCTTTCTTTTCAAACATTTTAGGAGTAGAAGTACCTTGATTCCTATCCTGAACATTTGCTTTTAACCTATTAGCTCTATTTTTCAAAAATGAATTGAACTGCTTGGTTAATAAAGAAATGTTGTCGGAAGTGTCGGAACATATTTCAGAACATTCATCATCCTAATCAACTTCAGTAACAAAAGAAATGCTTTTAGAACTAGAAGCATCATTTTTCAAAGCAACAACCTTTTTATCAGAATAAATTCATCTCTTTTCTCAAAGTTCATCTCATAAGTTTTTAAAATACTAATAAATTTATTAAGACTTATAAGATCAGTATTTTTGGCTTCTTCAATAGCATAAATTTTTGCACCAAAATGTTTTGGTACGGTTCTTAAAACCTTATGGACTAATCTTGTATTATAGATAGGTTCACCCAATGAATGTGATTCATTAGAAATCTCAGTGATCCTTTCACTATACGAAGATATATCCTCATCATCTTTCATTTTAAGATTTTCAAATTTTGTACCTAACATTCTAAGCTTAGTTCTACGAACACTCTCAGAACCTTCGCAATGTTCTTGCAAACGGTCCCAAGCATCTTTTGCTGACACACAATTCGAAATGATCTTAAACATAGATACATCAGTTAATGTAAATATTGCATTAAGGGCTTTCGAATTGTAGTTAGCAACCGTTACGTCATCATTTGTCCAATCGATCTCTCGTTTGACACGGGCTTCATTATCATCATCGGCTGGAAGTAGAGGTTGAGTCCAACCATATAGAACATTCCTCCATGCTCTTTCATCAAGATACTTGATATACATCCTCATCTTTGGTTTCCAATATGAATAATTGGAGCCATCTAAGATAGGAGGTTTTAGTGCGGGAGTTAATGGATATTCCATTGCAAAAATACACAAACAA